>PQXP01000465.1:0-15153 GCA_002973495.1 Apiotrichum akiyoshidainum
CCCCCCGCGGCCCTGCTCTCGACCATGCATTGGCCCACAAGCTCAGCCTCCGAGGCACCTTTGCGCACTGTCGTATGCATGAGAGAGACACAGCCAGGGCAGCACACCCGGTCCTCGGCGGGGCTGGGCTGGGCTGGGCTGGCAGGAGACCCGACCTCAGGCACTATCCTCCTTGGATCCGTCGGCCCTCGTTCACCCTCGCTCCTTTCAGTCTCAGCCCCGCCATTGCCGTCATCGTCGTCGTCGTCGTCGCCGTCGCCGTCGTCGTCGCTGCTTCTTCTCTCGTCCTCAACGCGTATGCAGAGGGGAGGCATCCATGCATGGGGGGGACGCACCGTGCACAGGGGTCCCTGTGGAAATGGAACGGGGGCGGCAGGGGAAAACGAAAGCGTGACAGGTCCAAGCGCAAAGAACGCACAGACCCGCTTCTATTACACTCCATTTTGTAATAGATTAATAGTCATCCTAATAATAACACCCCCATTTCCTAATACCGCCCAGATCTCGCGCATTACAATAACAAGACATGACGTCACCCGTTCCCAATGTGGCATGTGGCACACCCATCCGCCCTCCACCTGACCCCTCTCCGCCGAGCCCAACAGCTGTTCCGCACACGCTATAACCCAGCCGGCGTCGTATCCGTCTACGTTACCCCGTCTCGTCCTGGCAATCTTGGGCAAGTCTCGGCCTCGGCCGTCGGAGAAGGGGGTGCGGGATCTACTAGGAGAGGCAAGCTCCGCACCAAGGTGAAACATCCGACGCAGGCTAGCTATCAAGCGGCATTCTTATCCTGCGGATCTGCGGTCTGCTTGCGCGCCAATGTCCATCTGTCCAGACGCCCACGCCCAGGCCACCTGCTGTCCGTCATTTAACGGCAACCACAAACTCCCCCCCGCTGCTCAGGCTGCTTGTCTCCAGCCCAAATCGCCTTCATTGTTCTTGCGCGACTAGAAATTCCAATATCATGTCATCTACATATCAGCAGCCCGTCCAGAGTCGGCCGCCATTTCCGTCCATTCCAGTCCATCCACTTGCGGCGCTCCTCCATGCGCTGCCAGCCATGGACCAGCATCCCTGCCCGTCTCGAATCCACACGGTCGTGTCGGTCGTTTTGGAGTTGTTCATTCTTCGTTTCACTTTGACGTTTCGGTTTTCGGCTCAAATCTCAATCTCAGTCCTGATAGCGCTAACTTTTGGTTCGGTGCGGACGGTGTAGCGGACGCGTATCTGGACAGTCAGCAGGGGTCCCATGTCGGAATGAAAGGACGCGAGGTCGCTCTGCTCCCAGATTTCAAGATCTGTTCGCGATTTCGTCTGCAACTCTTTGTTTCTGTCCGAAAAAAGAAACACCAGATCCGATCGGTGCAACAGCACCTGGACTGCGTAGGCTGCGGGCTGCGGGAAGGACCATTCCATTCCAGCATTCCGTCCCCGACGTGCGCCGCTGCCCGAGCCGCATTCCGCCCACTTGATCCCACAAGCATTCCCAACGGACGGGCCGAATTCCCGAGCTGGTCACACTCCGTCCGCACTCGAGCTTTGTTTTCCGTTCCAGAGAACCAGATCTCGATCCGCAAGTACCCACATGGTCATGGCCGGCCACGTCGCGTGGCCGTAACCTGTCCCGACGTCCAGCTTCTGTCCCCTGCGCTCGACGCGGCTATGCGCCCTTTTGTATTCCGAGGCCGATGCCGGCGGACCCGCGGCGCGCCGCCAGCCCTTGTGCCTGCGCGCCGCCGAGGGGAGGCACGGGGGGCGGGGGTGCTGCGCTGCGGCCTCCAGGCAGCATGTCGCCGCCGCCGCCGGGGCCAGTGCTTCCGCTTTCGCGGCGCAGGAGCTTGGGGCGCACCTTTGTGGGCGAGGTCGGGTTGCGCTCTGGGGGGCCTGGGTTGGGAGTCGGGGGGCGCTGGATGCGGGGCTGTCGGCGCCAGGGAAGGTGAGAAGTTGGAGAAGGTGAGTGGAGGGAGGAGTGGAAGAGGAGGAGGAGAGTCAGCAACTGCTGAACTAAGGAGCGTAGCAGCAGAGGACGCACCTTGGGGTCTCCTGGGGGCAGGAGGAAGCTGATGCGCCGGCCCGGCTTGGGGGAGAGCGGCGGGGACGCGGGGCCAAAGATGGGCGAGGTCGGCAGCGTGGGCGAGATGGGGAGGGCGGGCGAGAGGGCGGGCGTCGCGAGCGTCGGGGACGCTGGGGCCGTCGGCGACGCGGACGATGGCGGGGTGTACGACGACGCGGTGCGCGATTGCGGCTGGGAGTAGAATGCCGGCGACGCGGAGGCGGGGTTGCATGAGCGCGGGCTGGGAGGGGTGGGGGCGCGCGCGGGCATCGTGGGAATGGGCGGTGGCGGTGAGTGGTGGAAGCGGTGGGAATGAGAGGTCTAGTGACAGCGGAGAGAGAGGTTGAATGAGGTGGGTGGAGAGAAGAGAGCGGAGCTGAGGGCTGAGCGGGTTATCTAGCGATGGGGAGCGGTGGCGACAGCCTGCACGGGCTGTGTCGTTGAGGTGAGTGCGAGTGACGTGTGGTAGGAGTGACGGTGCTGGTGTCGATGTTGGTGACGATGACGCTGGCGGTGCTCGCGTGGGCGATCCTAGTGACAGCGTCGCGAAGCAAACAACACCGGTGGGGCGGGGGCCGCGAAGAACGGAAAAGGTGACGATGAAGGTGGCAGCGATAGCGGCAGTGACAACAGCGACAGTGAGATGGGAGGAGCTGGCAAGGACAGTGAAGGGGTAGGAAAGTGATAAACAGACAAACGAAGAAGAAGCGGCCGGGGCGCGGAGAGGATGAAATGTTTTGTTGCTGCAAGTACAGTGCAAAGTCACGTCTCTCTCGTCGCCCACTCGCCCACTCGCCCGCTCGCTCGTCTCCGTCGCGTCAACAGCAGCAAAGTAAACAAGAGAAAGAGAGAGCCCTGGCCCGCCGCTCAACCTGAGCCAGTCAGACAAAGTGGGGCTCTCAGCAACGCTAAGTAAAGTGGCGGTGGGGCGCGTGGGTGGCGACTCAGCCTCCGACTTGCTGCTTGGATTTGGCTGCTGTGTCGCGAGCATGGATTGGAAGCTGACAGTAGCAGCAGCAGCAGCAGCAGCAGCGCAGCGGGGTGGACGGGCGAAAGCGGTCGGCCCCCCTCGGTCGTCGGGAAGCTGCGCGCGGGCCGCCACAGGCATCCGGCAGCGAGCAGCGAGCAGCGTGGGGTACGGGCGCAGCGCACCTGGCGGTGTCATAGCGGGGTGCGTATGTCCTTGGCGCTGGCGCCGCTGGAGCTGCAATCATGCAATCTATGCATGGCAGTGCGACCGTCCGACAGCAGTGCAGCAGCAGCAGCAGCACCACCACCACAGTCCCCGCACATCTCCCCCTCGGCCTCCCCGTCCCTGCCGCCGCCGCCACCGTGCCCACCCGTCCTCCCTGGCGAGCGGGCAGAGGGTGGAGAAAGAGGGGCGCAGACACCAGCGGCGGGCACAGGCCTCGTTCGCCTTGCGCGGGCGTCTGCGGGCGTTCGGACCTCTTCTCAACTCTTGCATTCTTGCATTCCCCACAGAATACGACGCAGGGCGCGACGTCCGACGCCTGCTGCCAGCGCTGGCGTGCTGCCGCCCTCGTGCGGGGGTGGCGGCGTTTGGGCCTGTTTCCCCGCACCGCACCCGCCAACGAGCACCCTCGGTTTGGGCCTTGTTTCTGCCGCTGGTCTCTCGGGGCTCGGCGGCCAATTGAGTCGTGCTGGGGCGCTGGCCCGGCGACATTGACGACGACGTGTGGGCGCTGATGGCGTTTGCGGTCGACATGTGTAATGTTGCGTGTCGCGTCGCGTCGAATGGACGCTAGCGGTGCGGGTGGCGGGTCGTGAATGGGTGTGAAGATGGGCAGCCGCGTGTGAGATATCCGGCGCGCGTCCTGAAACATGACTTGACACGTCCTCGAGGCGCTCCATTCTCCGGCTTGCCAACGAGCGCGAGCACGCCGGGAGCACGCCGCCTTGCACCACGCTGCCCGGTACTGCAGCCCAGCATCTTCGGCCCGTCGCTGGTCACTTGTCGGCCCACTGGATACATACACACACGACAGTAGGATGAGGCACTAGGAGGCACGCAGAGCGGGGCTGCTACCCGGCGGCGCCTGCAGGGCAGCTCGAGCGGGGACAGCGCATGCTATGGGCATACAACAGCGGGGGATGGGGTGATGTTGGGATACACTAACGGCGACACGATTAAAACGACACGGAAAACAACTTGGGAGGCGGGGAATGGAATCACGGCGTGCTTGGTACTCGCGGGATGGTCTCGAGGGCGGGGCTTACATCCACCAGGCCTGGGTGTCAGCGCTCGCGCACACGGGATCCCAGTAATACTCACGACCTCGGAGAGCTCGGGGTTGAGCGCGAGGATCTTCTGCAGCTGGTTGACGTCAATCTTCTCTGAAAACTTGGTGGTCGAGATCTGCGAGACCGAGTCGTAGGTGCGGCTGCCGCGGCCGGCGGGGTTGCTGCGCGTGTCCGAGGTCATGGACGGCGACGAGCCGCCGTCGTTCTTCTGGACTACGACACGCGCCTTCTGGCAAATGAGATCTGGCGTCAGTTACGAGGAAACCTGATCAAGGTAACTCACCAGCCATGTAGCAGACGGGCACGAGCGAGACGCTGCTGGTGCAGCGCGCAAACGTGTGGCAGAGGCCGTGGACGAGCTTCTGGAGCTGGTCGGGGGTGAGGGCGAGCTCGTCGAGGAGGCAGATATAGTGCGTGGGGCGCGCGGTGCCGACGAGACCCGCGTGCGCCTGGAGGAAAAAGTCAAAGGCGTACGGGTGGGTGACGGTGCGGTCGACGACGAGACCAGCAGGGAGGTTGCCGGTGCGGGCGTCGACGTCCCTAGGCTCCTTGGCGAAGAAACGGGTGTTGTGGCGCTTGGCGCAGACGCAGATGAGGATGCGGGGGCGGTAGTTGGGCTGGATGCGCGCGCAGGCCTTGGTGATGGCGTCGTGCTCGTACTGCGTCGCGGCCGAGTACTGGCCCTCTGAGATGCCGTCGCGGAAGAGGAGGATGCGCTCAGGGAACTCGCCATTGTTGTGCTGCGCAAAGCACTTGAGGTGTTCCTCGATCATGTCCGAGAACTCGACGATAATCTCGCTGCGGCCCTCCTGCAGGCGGATCTGCGCCGAGTACGCGTTGCAGTCGGCATCGTAGGTCGCGACCGAGCACGCAACGGTGGGGGCGCGGCTTTCCTGGCCGGGGCGGAAGGGTGGCTGTTGTCAGTTTTCTGGGAAGGTGCGTAACTCACGTGGCCGAGGTCGGCGCCGAGAATCATCGTGCGGCCGGGGACGATGCCGGGGAGGGAGCTGAGGGGGACCGAATGCGAGAGGCCGCCGAGCTTGGCCTGGTGGTTAGCACAGTACAGTCTCCAACTCACAGCAATCTTCATCGCAAGGTTATCGGTGTAGGCGTCGACGCCGCGCTGGTTCTTAATCTTGGCGGCCTGCATGCACTGGGTAGCGACGGGGGCCTGCAGCTCGGTAAAGGAGAGGTTCTTGATAGTCTCGTACAGCCACGCGTCCCTGATGTCAGCGCATGGCGTTGGGCGGCACTCACTTGCCGGGGAGAATGATAAGGATGAGCTGGGGGGTGTGCTTGTCGACCATGTAGGCCTCGCGGGCGGCCTGCTTGAGGCTGCCGATGAGGTTCTGGGGGTTGCGGGGGTCCGAGGGCGGGATGAGCGGTGGCTGGCGGTTGCCAATGTCGACGCCAAAGTTCTGGAGGCGGTCGCAGAGGTAGCTGACCCAGCGCTGCATGTCGGACGTGTCGCAGAAGCGGTCAAACGAGATGACCGACCAGTTGATGAGCGGGCGGTTGACCTTGCGGAGGAACTGGCGTCAGCGGGCGGCCGAGTGAGCACTCACCTTCATGCCACGGAGGCGCCACTGGCCGTTCATGACGCGAGCCGAGTTGTTGCGGTACTGGATGTTGGGGGCGCCGAGAACGCGGGCGTTGACCTCGACCATCTGCTTGTTGACCTGGGGGTTAGGAACTCTTCTTCCTTTGGACAACCCACCTGCAGACCCCAGGCGGCAATCTTCTTCTGGTTCTCGTAGTCGAGCTCCTTGCGCCACGCCATGACGGCGGCGGCGCGCGCGTCGGGCTTGATGGCGGCAACCTTGATCATGCTGCGGTCAGCGCAGTCCTCGTGCAGTACTCACTCGGCGGTCTGCTCGGCAGTAAGGTTGGTGGGCGGGAGCGAGTTGAAGTCGGCAAAGCGGACAAACTCGAGGGGGATGTATGCATGCTTGCCGTACTGATGTCAGCTTATGGGTTTGCCCCCCCAGCTTACCTGGATGCACGGGAGGCGGGGCTTGCGGACGGTGACGCCGTAGTACTCGCGGTAGTAGTCGGGGACGTTGATGCGGCGCGTGGAGCCGTCCGACTCGAGCTCAAAGACAATCTCGACGGCCTTCTTGAGCGTGACGGTGATGACCGTGTGGAGGCGAGTGCTCTGGCGGTGGGTGACCGTGAACTGGGGTTAGCTTGGACCGCATTAATTCAGCTACCTTGGCTCCGCGGAGCTTGCGCTTGAGGATGCCGATCTGCGTCTCGGTGAGGGTGTCGAATTCGGCGGGGGCACCGGGGCCGGCGCGCGACGGGCCAACAGGGCCGCTCTGGAGGATGCGGCCGACTACCTCGAGCGCGGGGCCGGACGAGAGAAAGGCCGAGAAGCCGAGGTCGATGTTGATGAGCGGGAAGCCCGAGTTGGAGTGGCGGAACGACCTGGTGTGAGTGCAGAGTCAGACGCGGCACGCACTGGAGGAAGCCGCGGCAGACGACCGCGCCCTGGGCGATGGGGCGCGCGCCGGCGAGGCTGAAGAACTTGTTGCCCGCCGAGCCGACCTGCGCGTAGCGCTTGGAGGGAAAGTCGCGGAGGAGGACGTTGGTACACATAAGGCCTGGTGTCAGCTTCCTAGGCTCTTGGTTAGCTTACCAGTCAGAGAGGCCTCCTCCGAGCGGGGTGTGTTCTTGTCGGGGCGGCAAAACTCCATCACAAACTCGAGGTCGATCTTGGCGACGAGCTTGAACGTGAGCCTCCAGCGGCGGAACTCTTCGTCGGACGACGAATCTTCCTTGTTGGGGCGGGCGACCTCGCGATTGGGGTTGAGCGCAGTCGAGAGGGTGACGGGCTCGCCTGGTGTCAGTGTGTGTGAAGGCGTTTCAACTCACTGCCCTTGATCGGGAACTTGATGGGCGAAAAGACGTTGCGGCGGCCGTCGAACGCAGAGGTCGCGATGCAGGGCGCCCACTCCTCGGACGTTTGGTCGAGCACAAACTGCTCCCAGACGGCGCGGAGGAGGCCGCGGGGCTGCTTCTGGCTCGAGACCTTGACGACGGGGACAATGTCAACGTCGTAGTGGCTGAGAGTTAGAAATGTGAGGTCAGCGAAACTCACAAGATGATCTTGCCGCGGCCGTCGGTGGCGCGGACGGCAAAGTAGTTGGACGAGACCTTGATCTCGCGGCCCTCCTTGCCAAAGCCGGGGCGGACGTAGAACGAGGTGAGCTGGAGCGCCTCGAGCTGCTCGGCAACATTGACGGGGTCGACGGAGAGGCGGTCGGCCTTGCCGCTGCTGCCCGACGTGCGCGTCAGGGACGAGCCGGCGCGCTCGGCGGGGGCCTTGGAGTCGGAGATGTTGGCGGTGGGGCTCACGAGCGTGTTGTGGGTGGAGGGGGTCTTGATGCGGCTGCTGGAGGAGAAGCCGCTGCCGAGCGATTCAGCCACGGGGGGGACAGAGGGCGAGAGCGGCGGAGGCGAGAAGCTGCCGCGCGACTCGCGGTTGTCGTAGCTGGAACCGCCGCGGGAGGGGGGCGGGCGAGGAGTGTCGTACTGGCCACGAGGAGCGCCAGACGAGTTGTCGTACCTGCCACCATCGCCGATGCCGCCGTAGCCACCACCGGGGGCGCCATAACCACCGCGACCCGAGCCCATGGGGCGCGAGTAGCCTGCACCGCCACCACCGCCACGGTCGCCGGCGTAGCCTGGAGGAGGACCAACCTGGCGCGACGCGGGCGCGCCGCTGTACTGAGAGCTGTAGCGGCCGCTGTTGTACTGACTGTCAGTTTCATCCGGGATGTTCTAAACTCACGCGGTCGCCATCCTGGTCGTTACGACCGTAGGACATCTGCGGTCAGTGTCAGGGTCAGTTGGAGTGGTGAGGTCAGTGGTGAGGGGTTAGTGGTTAGTAAGTGGAGAGGGGAAGAATGTGGCGGAGAGAGTGGGGGGGAGAAGAGAAGGGAGCGGTGGGAAAGGTGGGATGGAAGGCAGGAAGAAGGACAGAGGGAAGGCACGAGGGAAACGGGGATGGAGGAGGAGGGAAGGCACGAAGAGCGGGGGAAGGCGCCGGTGGCGAGGATCACAGCCAGAGACGGCGACGCCGACGCTGACAAGTTAGAGTGGGATGCAGTGGTGGGGAAGAGGGAGGCGGTGTTGGGAGATGGAAGAATGACAGTGGCAGCTGGAGTGGAGGAGTGTATGGGAAGAAGCAGGGAGGGAAGAGGGGAAGAATTGTGGGAGGGAACGCGCTGCGGGAGAGGACGCGCCAGACGGCGAGGAAGGCAGTACTGGTGGCGAGCACGCACACAAGGGTAGCGAGGAGAGTAACCACGAAGGGAAACACACCTTGGGCGTTAGAGAAGTGTTAGCTGGAGGGAGGTGGGGTGGGTGGGTGTGGGATTAACTGGAGTTGGAGTGAATGAATGGGTGATGGAGAGAAAGAGAAATGAAGACGAGAGGAGAGATGCACCGGCCGGGGGGATACAGCAGCAGCCTGGCAGCAGCAGCTGCAGCAGGTGACTGGACATGGGTGCGAGAGGGAAGACACAAAGGAGGGAAGGCAGAAGCGGAGGCCAGAGTGTGGCAAGCTGGCTACGCTGGAGGGAAGGCACTTTGACACTGTAGTGGCGCAGTGGTGTGCACCGTCGAGATGGTACGGGCTCGTGCTCGCAGCACGCTCTGCAGTCAGCCGCCAGCCGTTGCAGTCAACATCAATGTCAGCCATAAAGGAATACATGGAGGGTACAAGTAAACAACACCGACGCGCTCGGTCCGTGGCCTGTGGCTGTGGAACGGCGGCGGCCGGGCTGGTACACTGGCACTGGGCGCGGCGAGTGCGCTTTTGAATATGCATGCCGTGCGGCGCGCGCAGTGCAGGCGCAGGCGAAACAACGAGGGGAGAGCCCAAGAAGGCGGACAGGAGCAGAGGACGAGTATATGCACAGTCGAATCGTGAGTCGAAGCGTAGAGGTATGGTGGGTGTCTAGGTCGTGAGGTCGTAGCTTGTTGTGGGGTGGGTGTGGGGTGCGGGGTATGGGGGTGTCTCTTAGTCGGTGGGAGGACTAGATGATGCCGACGACGACGCTGACGCGCAGCGATCCGCCCTCGGCGTCGCCCGTCCATCCGAGCGCGCTCTCGCCCTCGGCGGGGACCGGCACCGAGAGGTACTCTTCCGACCGCAGCGCGGACGACTTCCAGCCCCACGACTGCTTGAGGGTAAAGTTGTCCGGCGCGGACGAGAAGCGGATGAGCGCGGTGCCGAGGGCGGACGCGCACGAGATGGAAAAGTACGCGCGCGTCATGGCGCGGGGATCGAGGTAGTTGGCGCTCGCTGCATGGTGCTGGCTGGCTGTTTGCGCGTGCGCGTGCGCATGGTCGTCCGTTTCGGGAAGACCGACGATACCGGGGCCGGGCGAGCCGACGACGGGCGGCGTGGCGCTCACGGGACGGTAGAGCGGGTGGCCGGCGGGGGTCGGGAGGGTGGCGGAGCGCGTGACGGGCTCAAACGGCGCAGAGGCAAACACGGGCGAGCCGTTGCTGTTGATGCTGACGCTGTTCTCGCGGCTCGGCGGCATGTTGGCGGCAGGGAACGGCTCGTGCGGCGACTGGCGGTTGAGGTAGATGCCGAGCTGGACGCCCTTGTCCTTTTTCCGGATCGACGACACGTAGACGTTGAAGTAGCTGCCGGCGTAAAAGTGGGTGGCCGAGAAGAGACGGCTCTTGTCCGGGAGCTGGTCAATGCCCCAAAACTCGACGGAGAAGCGGTACGGCTCGACTTTACTCCAGCGCTCGTCCTTGGACTTGTCGAGCGCGAGGGCCATGTGGCTGCCGCCCTCTTCGCGGAACTTGTGGTCAATGTCGGTGCCTGTCTTGGTGCCGCGCATGATGCCGAAATAGGTGCGCTCGCCCTGCGGCTGCCGGTGGGCCTTGCCTTTTGGTCCCCTGTCGTCGCCCCAGTCGGGGCCCATGTCGGGCATGCCGGGGACCGAGGGAAGAGCGGCGGCGGCCGTGACGGCAGCGGGGTTGAAGAAGAGCAGCCCGCCGGCGCCCATGCGGGTCGTCTCGTCGGGCGGCACGGGGTGGAAGATGCCATCAGCCACGGGGGAGAAGAAGCCCGTGGATGTGACTGATAACGAGCTGAATGACGAAGTCATGGACTGGTTGAGGTTGTACAGCGATGGGCTCGCGAGGCGGGAGCGGGGGGTGCGGCGGCGCGCGTGGACGGAGCTGATCTCGGAGGTTGTCTGCGTGAGGCCGAGCTCGCCCTCGGCGGCAGTCGGCGATGCCTTGTCGTGCATGATGCGCGTCTTGAGATCGGCGGCGGCCCAGTGCGCGGCTTGCAGCACGGCTAGCGGTGCGTACGGCAGCGCGGTCGCAGGGTCGACGTCGGCTGATATGGACGAGAGGTCGTCGAATGTCTGCGAGTCAGCTGACGATTTCGTAAACAAGACTCACCATGTGCGAGTAATAAATGCCGTCAGCAAACACCTTTGCGAGCTCGGTCTCGTCCTCGTCCCAGCCCTCGATGCTCTCGGGCTCGGCGACGACGTTGCTCGATGCCGTAAGCGCGTCCTCTTCCGCAATGGCCGACCACGCGTTCCGGCGGAGGTCGAGCACGCGACGCGCCGTGGTGTAGCGCTCCATTTCGTTGGGCACAAAGAGCGCGTCGCTCGAGAGGATGGCCGCGGCGAAGCGCGAGGGGATGCCGCCCTGGCCCCAGACGGCCGGCGCGTCGCGCGTGCCGGGCATCTCATGCGGCTCCGAGGCCTCAATGTTGAGAATGTCCAGACCCCAGCGTGAGAGCCAGCAGACGCACGCCTCGCCAATCTTATTGGAGACAAAGCCGTAAAAATGAAAGATGGGTGGCTCGGCTTCGTCTAGGATGCTCAGGCGGTGCTCGTTGGGTTTGAGAGTCGCGTTTGAGCGCAGCGAGTCGGAGCGCGACGGCGCAGAGGACAAGCGGGACTGGGGGTGGTGGTGGTCGCTGCCGCCGACCTTTGCGTCGTCCGAGACGGTCGAGTCTGTGGACTCGCGGTGCGGGCGGGGGACGGTGTGGTCATACTCGTCATCTTCGCTGAGAGATTCGTCGTGGGGCACTGTAATCTTGCGGCCGACAGTGTCCATGCCGCGCGCGCCCATGTCATTCTGACCCTCCCATTCCTCGTCTCCAATACCGGCGCCGATCGCGAAATTGAGATACCGGCCGAGGCTAGTCGGCCCGACTGTGCGCAGCACGATCGCGAGTGCTTCGCGAAGCAGATACTGGTGTCCGAGGTACGTCGCGGTCGCGAGCAGGGACAGCAGCAGGCGTGGCGTTACGAGGTGCGTGTTCTCGGCTGTAGAGCTGTACGTCTTTTGCAGCGATGGGAAGCCGTGCGCAGAGGGGAACGACGGTGTGAGGGGCTGCGCGGCCGTCGGTAACAGCGAGACCGGAAAGTGCAGCTGAGGGTACGGAGAGTAGAGACGCGACAGGCAGATCCTGAGTAGTGTCAGGACAAGGCAAAACAATAACAACCTACTCGAACGCGGCGCGGGTAATGTTTGGGTCGTCAAACGTGAGCTCGACGTCCTCGCCGGTCCAGTCGTCGTCTCCGCCAAGTACATGCTGGTGTGCGCGCTCCTTGCCCTTTGCTGTGCGGCGGACCGGGGCGGTCTCTGAAAAGCCACCCAGGAAGAGGGAGTGGAAGAAGCCTGCGGGTAAGCCTTTGTTGTTGTTTTTTCCCTATCTAGGGATCGGCGTTGACGTACCTGCCTGAACCAGGACCATTTTGTGGACATGCCAGGCGACACCCCACTGGCGCACCCAGATGCGGACATCTGCGCACGCGCCTGTTTTGAGTGAGCGATGGAGGTGGTCTACGAGCCCGGACGGCGGGGGCGCGGGGGTGACTGGGATGGATGGGGGGAGGGGGACTGGGCCGGTTGTTGGAGGGTTGGAGGGCTTTTTGGCGGGGATTGGACGAGGGGTGACCACGACGGAGGGGGGCTCGTGCGGGGTGGCCGGCCGCATGGACGCAGGAGTAGGACCGGTGTTGCTGGAAGAGAGAGAGGAGGAGGGAGCGCTCGTTGCGGCGGCTGGGCTGACTGTAATGTTGACTGCTGCCGCTGCCGCTGCTGCTGCTGCCGCTGCCGCTGCCGGTGTGCTTGGTCTCGAGGTCGGGTGGAAGCCTTCCTGGCGTGACAAGAGTGACGTCGAGACTGCGGCAATTGTGGTGGCTGCACGCGGGCGGGTGGGTCGAGGGGTGGTCAGGCCCAGAGGGGAGGGGTTTGTGGGAGAGGCTGACTGGGCGAAGCGCGCAGCAGAAGAGTCTGCGGGGAAGACGACGAGGTTGGGGGATGTGGATGGGCTGGCTGCAGCAGCTGCTGTCGAGGGTGGGCTCAAGGACATTGCCATTGTGTCGGGGCTGTTGAGGGGGGACAAGCTGGCGGGGGAGAGGGAGCCGGGGGAAGCTAGATGTGGTGGTGGTGAAGTGAGAGGGGACGAAGCCCTGCTGGGTTCTCTGCTCATCGACGCGCGACGGATTGGGAGGTCTGGGAATGGGAGTACTTTTGGGTGTGGGAGGTGAGTTCTTGATGATGAAGCGGCCATTCGAGATGATGATGAGAGACGAACGGGGGTCGACGAGCGCGATGAAGGGTGGGAGAGACCGCCGCCGCCGGCGCCGCCTCCTCCGCTGCTACCACCCGCACCTGATCCAGCGCCTGACCCTGTAAAGTCCGCGGACAGGCTGGAGCTGGATGACAACCGGACAAACGTGGTGGACGAGTGTTTGGGGGGGTATTGCTGCCGCCAGGCGATGAGGGGGGAGTGGGTGGTGGTGGGGATGAAGGTAGGAGAGATGACGAGGAGGATGATATACAATGGAAGATGGATCTGCGTGTGGATGTGTGTGTGTGTGTGTGTGTAGGCAGAATGACAGGGTCAGGGCTGGGTGCACTAAGGTTTCAAGTCTCGCGTGGTGCCGCCATCTACAGATCGCGCGACAGAGAGCAGCAAACAAGCACAGTACAGAGAGAGAGAGAGAGAGAGAGAGAGAGAGCAGAGAGAGAGACACGTCGAGGACACTGTCGATGGTAGTGACAGGGAGACAAGGAGAGGAGAGGAGAGGAGAGGAGGAAAGGTATATGCATACAGGAAAAGAGAGAGGGGTGGACACCACCACTGTTTCTCTCGTAATGTGGGGGGTGACTTCCGGGGTAAACGGAAAGGTACTTTTGTATTCTGGACCTGACTTTACGCGTGTGCCGGCACCCACATGGTGCCATCCTGTGCCATGCTGCTCTGCTGCTGCTGCTGCGGCGGCTGCTGCGATACATTGCAGCATGCTGGTGGTGGTGGTGGTGGTGGTGGTGCACAGCAGGACACGCATGTAATAAATGCTCTCTTGATTGTACGCGATTGTGAGAGCCGAGCCGAGCCCCGAGGAGGACACGGAGAAGGGACCAATCTCCGTGTCCTCATATCTGKGWYTGGTWCCRACWWGTYGGWCCARWCMCAATTTTTTGATTCCGCTTGGACATGACGTCTTTCACACACAGCCACAAGCCCCGGCGATTTCGGCGACATGGAAAAAAAAGTCTGAACCAGGCTGGGGTGGGTGGTGGTGGTGCACCCAGCCAGCCAGCCAGGCAGCCAGCCCGGCCCAGCCCAGCAATGCCAGCCAGCAGCCTGCTAGAGTGGGTGTGCCCTCCCTGGCTGGGACGCCGCTGCACTCCAGCAGCCAGCAGCCAGCAGCCAGCCAGCCAGAATCCACCCAGGCTGGACACGTTTTTCCACCCCGTTCGGCCACAGTCGCTGGCTCGCACCCACTCCGGACTAGCCACTCGCACTCTCTCCCCCCCCCTCTCTCTCTCGCACTCCTCTCTCTTCGCTCCCCCTCTCCCACTTCCCATATCTTCTCCACCTTTCCTCTTCATCCCCCCCTCTTCCCCTCATCATTATCAAAATGGTCGACGCTAAGGAGCTTGAGCAGCACCTCTCCACCCGCGCCTTCGTTGACGGGTAAGTCTCTTTTTCCATCTCTGGGTTGGCGGTATCGCGGTTCGGTTCGACGATAAAATTTCTCCCACCACCACCACCCGATACCGGCTCTCAGCCACCAACATCACCACCACCACCACCACCACCACCACTCCCCCCCTCACCCCCTCTCCGGATGAACCTTGTTTTGGTCCGTGTTTCCGAGCGTAGCGGATTAAGACCCCGCGCCAAAAGCGTTGAAGACAAAACCCTTTCCAAACTATCTGATCTCTCTATTTTCTTTCCCCAATTCTTGTCATACAAACCAATCTTCCAGGAAACACGCTGACTTGAATTAGCAACGCCGTCTCGTCGGCTGACGTTGCCGTCTTCGAGACCGTCAAGCTCTGTGAGTAGCGCGCGCGCGGCACTCGCCCATCAAGTAACTCTCCCCGCTTACACCGCCAGCGCAGCTTGCCGGCCTCCCCCACACCGCCCGCTGGTTCAAGCACGTCGCTTCGTTCGCCGGTGAGACCGCCGCCCTCCCCGCCGGCAAGGTCCCCTTCGCCGGTGTTGCCGCCGCTGCCCCCGCCGCCGCCGCCGCTGAGGAGGACGACGACGACGTCGACCTCTTCGGCTCGGACGACGAGGAGGACGCCGAGGCCGAGCGCGTCAAGCAGGAGCGCGTCGCCGCCTACACCGCCGCCAAGGAGGCCAAGAAGCAGGAGAAGCTCGCCGCCGGCAAGACCCTCGAGGTCGCCAAGTCGGTCGTCACCCTCCAGGTCAAGCCCTGGGACGACGAGACCGACATGGCCGAGCTCGAGTCGACCGTCCGCGCCATCGAGATGGACGGCCTCGTCTGGGGWGMCTYSWAGCTMGTMMSMGWCRGSTRCGG
>PQXP01000358.1:0-27062 GCA_002973495.1 Apiotrichum akiyoshidainum
GGGCGGGCGGGCCAGCCAGCCAGGCAGCCAGGGGGTGCAATGGGCCCCGGACCCAGAGCCAGAGCCAGGAATGGCAATGAACGCGGACAATTGCATCATCATCATCATCCTGGGCTGGGCTGGCCCGAGTCACCCAAGTTGATGCCGTCGCCGCCCAGTCAGTCTCTCGACTGTAGTCGACCTCTCTGGTCCTCTGCATCCGTGTGACTATTCTCCTTTATCTCCATCTCTCTCTACATCTCTCTCTCTTTGCATTCCACTCCGCCTGTGCATCTCCCTCCCCTTTCTCCCCGTCGCTGCTGTCCATTCCCCAAAGCCCCCTCCCCCGCACTTGCTTCGCCGCGGCCTACAGCTTGCCAACCACCTGCCCTCCCCCACCGGGGCACGGCACACCACACGGACCACCCCAACCATGGATATCTACCTCGCCTCGGACGGCGGGGTCGTCAAGCTACCACACTCGCTCAGCGACTACGACTCGTAAGTCTCTCTCGCCCCGTCAGCGTTTCGGCTCCGACCCGACGTTACAAATGTTCCATGCCAGCATCCCACCCCCCCGCAGCCGGGCCCGAGCACGAGGGGGCAGCGGTGATGCTGGGCACTCCGCGATACCTCCTCAGTCTCCCCCAGCCCCGCGTCCTGATGCAGGTATCTAGACATCACCAAAGGTGTCTCGGTGACCGCGCTCCTTCTCCTCTTCCCATGCTGCACCATCATCGTCAGAGCCAGTTCCCGTGTCCGCACCATCCCTCTAGCAATCTCCAGTTCCAAGACCACAGCAAGCACAACGCCTGCCCCCACCACCAGCCCCACTGCCCCGCTGCAGCGCATGTGCATGCTCCCGGCTGCCCCCATGCCGTCGTTCACTGCCCTCGTCACTGCCCGCATCTCCAGAACCTTGATCCAGATCCAGATATTGAGCACCATCACCACACTCCCCCCGAGAACAACAGCTCACACAACCACAGGCTCGAAGGCGTCTACGCCGATGTCTCGGCAGCAACCGGCGTAGTAAGCGGCAACGTCCTCCTCTTCACCGAAGACGGGCGTGAACTCCGCCAGGAGGTCCTTGAAGAGCTCTGGGAGCGCGGCGGGCATGCCGGTGCGAGCACGGTGAGTGGTGTATGTGGAGGTGATATTTCGTGACGCTGTGAGCGTGGGGACTCGACGCGTGCGCGGCTAGATGCCAACCACCCGCAGCTTCTACGAGTCTCGAGTAACGTCAGAGGGGGCTTTCGAGCTACTGTCTCTCGCCTTGCTCGCTGTTCGCTTGTTGCGTCATTCTAGTGCTCGGTCCCACACCCCTGGGCGTCACAAGATGCCACAACACTCGCCACCCACCCTCCACCCAGTTCTGATCACACACTGACCGACAGCCCCGCAGCCAGTCCGTCTACCTCTTCAACCGCGAGACGTTCTTCAGCGAGCCTGAGCGCTGGGCCACCGAGCTCAGGGAAGAGATTGTCCTCCCCCCACCACTGGACTGTGCGTATTGCTCCCCATATCGAGAAATCGGTGGCGGCTGTCCACATGCCTGTGGTTCTCGCACCCTAGTTCTTCTCCCGCCTTCCTGCTTCCCCACATCAACTAACCCCAGACTCGTCACCGTCCACCTCCTTTGAGGTCGCCTACGACCACCTCTGCCACCTCCAGTCCCTTTTCTCCGCCCAGGCCCGCGCCCTCCGCATCGCCTACGCCAACCTCGCCTTCCATCTCGAGCCCATCCTCCAAGCCTTTCAGGAGTTTGCAGGCCGCGCAGACGGCCAGCTCGACCATCATGAGCGTCTCCTCCAGGGCTACGAGGTCGACATGGCCATGCTTCCAAAGGTCGTCGTCCACGAAAGCTTATTCCGCCGTCGTGACAAGGACAGCGAAGACCGGAAGAAGACGCTCGTGGATTGGATCCACACAAAGAAGATGGAGCAGGTCCGCGATTGGTGCCAGAGCGCACATTGTGAGTGTCACCCCGTCTGTGTTAGCTAACCCAGCAGCCGATTACGTGAACCGGTACAACACCGTGTCGGCCGAGATGGAGGACCTCGCGATGCAGTCGGACGCAGATCGGCAGGCTGCCGAGGAGCGCATAATGGTCGTCGAGCAGGAGTTTACCACAACGCTGTCGGGTGTCGAAGGGGCGCTGCGCCAGCTGGAAGAGCTGCTCCGTATGGGCTCTAGTGATTACGAGCAGACGGCGGCCAAGCTGGACCAGGCGATGCGCGAGGACCTCGCCACCGTCACACACCTGAAGGTGAGTTCCACCTGCGCAGACACAAACTGACGGCAGAACGAGTTTACACACGAGCTTCACGTCCACCTCCGCAACATTGCGACGCTACAGGTCCGCATCACAAAGTTCAGCCGCCCGATGACGGACCTCGACCTCGACCTCCGCCAGAAGAACGCGTTCCCGCACCTGGAGCGATTGCACAATTTGCCGTTTGCGTACGCCGCCAATGTTATCGAGATTGTCCACCGCAAAGAGTTCTCCACGACGCTCGTCGAGTGGACAACACGCATCGGCAAGGCCGTCAACGAGTTGCTCGCCTCCGAGGTCAAGCGCCGCCAGCAGCACAAGGTCGACAACCAGCTCCCGTGGGAGATCACCGTGCTCGAGGAGAGCCAAACGCCAAAGGTCGAGCTCACCGTCGGCGGCGGCGACGGAGCCCTTGCCGCGTCAGGCATGAACCGGGGAGATATTGAAGGTGATTACCTGTTTGTTCTAGAACTGACACCAGACCTCCTCCAGTGGGCCAACGACCTCCAGGAGGACCCAGACTTTATGGCCATCGACCCGGCACAGAACCCCGTCTCTTCCTTGACCTCGCAGATCAACACGTTGCTGACAACGCTCAACACACTCACGGGAGAGCTGGAAGTTGCGCTCGAGCGTGCAGTGACATCGGCGTCGGGCGACGGCGAGAGCAACGAGCAGCTGCGTGCCGCCAACGCAGACTACGAACAGCGACTGGCGGACATGGAGGCCATGCACCAGGTGCAGATCCGCGAGTTGCAAGAGCGACACGAACAGCGGGTCGAGTCGCTGCACGCTCGCCAGAAGGAGTTGCAGGAGGAGCTCGTCCGCCACCGCAACGACTTGAGCGAAGAGGTGCTCGCGCGTCAGCAGCTCGGCGTCGAGCTCGAGGACAAGGTGCGCGAGTGTGAGGAACGCGCACGCGATTCGGAAGAGCAACACGACTTTATCACCGCCCTGCAAGCCGACATGGGCCAGGAGAAGGACCGCGCGACAGATCTTGGTGTCCGACTGCAGGAGGCTCTCCTCGATGTCGACGGCCTGCGGAGTGCCGAGCAGACGCTCGTCATACAAGTCCGCGAGATGCAGGAGGAGCGCACACGGCTCATCACTGATCTCGGCGAGGCTCAGCTGCTCGCCCAAAACTACCAATCTGAGCTGGCCGGCACCAAGGCCGAGCTCGAGGTTACAACATCCCAGCTGTCGCAGGCTCTGCTTGAGCGTGACATGACGCTCAAGAACCAGTCTGCCGAGGCGGAGCGGCTCATGCGTGACCGCATCGCCGAGGCTGACGGTGACCGCGCTGTCCTCGAGCACCAGAACCTCAACCTCACCAAGGAGATCGAGGTCCTGCGCAGCGGCATGAACGAGCAGCTGACCTCTGCGAAGAACGCCGCTGTGCGCCGGGAAGACGGACTCAAGGCCGAGCTGTCGTTTACCAAGGCCCAGCTGCGCGAGGTGCAGCGCCGCGAGACCGTCCTCTCCGACGAGCTAGCCATGGCCAAGGACGCGTCCGTTTCGCTCGCCCAGAAGGAGTCGCACCACATGGACCTCGCAAGGGACGCCGTTGTCCTCGCTGGCAGGTACCACGACGCTTGCCAGCGCCTTATGGGTGCTATCGCGGCTTCGACAACTATATCCGGATCGCTCTCGCTCCCATCGCGCGCCAAGACGCCGCCGACCGCGTCCCCGCATGCGATTGACCTCAAGGACAGCACCGTGCTTGTGCGCTCGCTCGAGACCGCCTCGGCCTTTGAGCTCGAGTCGTTTACCGACGCTGTGCTGCGCACAATCAACCTTGCGCGCAAGCTGTCAAAGTCGTGCAAGCAGTACCGCGAGTCTGCACGCAGCAAGATTACCATCTCGAGCTTTGGTCGCGGCGACCTCGTGCTGTTCCTTCCGACGCGCAATGCAGCCGTCAAGGCCTGGGCGGCCTTTAACATTTCGGCCCCGCACCACTTCCTCCACGTCACGGACGACATTCAGAAGCAGCTCGTCGGCAAGGACTACTACCTCGCGCGTATCACCGGCACAGACGAGGCGGTCGTCAACGGCGACTCGCCCGAGACGAACCCGTATGGACTTGCCGAAGGCTTGCGGTACTACTCGCACCACGTCGAGGAGTGGACACCGAACACAAACCTGTCGCGTTCTGCGAGGCGCTCAGCGTCGACCTCGGTGGGCGCTGGTGTCTCTCCCATGACCACGCCGGCGAGTCGCGCTCGCGCTCAGAGCAGCTTCTGCCCGAGCTCACACCGTCTGGAGCGCCAGAGCTCCACACAGAGTGCCCCTCCTCCATCACCCCCTGTGCGCCTGTCGCCTCCTCCTCCGGCGCCAATGCAGCGTGGCGCGTCTGCGCACACCCCCTCCCCCGTCTCGCGCACAGCATCGCCCGGAGTCTCCCCGGTAATTGAGCGCTCGGCGTCCCCAATCCCGAACCGCGCAGTCAGCAATGGCTCCCCGGTCCCGAGGCGCACGAACGCGCGTTCCCCAAACCCGTCCCCGCTCACCCTGCGGTCGCTGGTCAAGTCGCCGCCACCTCCACCTACATCCCCTACTTCGCCCATCACCGTACACTCTAGCCCCGCTGCAGCCGTGAACGCCGCGGCTGGTAATTCTGGCACTGGAACAAGCACGGGCACGAGTGGCGGTAGCGCACCCAGTGTATCAATGGGCCCGCCGACTGGCCTCGGACACGCGCGCTCGAACCGCGCAAGCCTGAGCTCGATGGCGTCTCCTCCCATCCGCGAAGGCTTTGCTCCCGGCTCAGCCAACCGGCCTAGCAGTATCGCCTCGTCCGCATCGTCGCACCCGCGCGGCGGCCTCACGATCCCTGCGCCGAACGCAAAGGCGGCCCCAGCAGCCCCCGTCGCGACGTCGATAGAGGGCAGCCCGTCCTCGTTTGACAAGCGGCTGCTGTCCAAGCGCTCCAGCATGGCCAGCCTGCGCGGCGCGCTCAAGGACGACGCGACGGTCGCGCCCGCTGGCACGCAGAAGACGTCCCCGCTTTCTGGCGCCTCGGTCGATCGCGAACCTGCCCCCGCCGCCTCTTCGTCAACTGCCGCTACCACCGGTGGCGGCTTCCTCTCCGGCCTGAGCCTAACCCGCAAGCGCCACTCGTCTGGCGGCAACCTCGCCCCCACAGCATTGGATATGCTCAAGCGCATCGATGGTGGGAGCGGCTAGCGCAGCATACTGGCACCGGCGAACACTCGCGAAAGGCGGTTACCTCTTTTCCCCCGCACGAACGATTTATACTAACTGATTCCATAGCTCCCCTCCCCTTGCAACTGTCGCAATCCACGTATTCGTACTTTGCCTACTCTGCGTATTCCGTACCTCCCCCTCCGACGCCAGGCATGTGGGGCATCCCGCTGAGCTCGCTCAGCAGCTTTCCCGACACGCCGACGTACTCGCCCACACCCACTACACCCCTCATGCGCATGGACAGCGGCACTGGCACTTCCCTGGGCCTTGGCACCGGCGGCGGCGTGGCCACGGCCGCGCCAAAAGTGTCGATGCCGCTGCTCAAAACATTCAGACACTCGTCCTCGCCCCTGTTTGCATTTAGTCTCCCGCACCACGTTCTCCAGTAGAAGCAAGAAGTATATCTAGTCACAATGATGCATGTGTGCATGGCCGAGATGTACAGTGTGGTGTGGTGGTGGTGGGGGAGCGCGGCGGGTGGCGGTGAGATGCATGGTACAAAGATAGCAGGGTATGGGACAGGTATCGCAGCCGGGGCGAGCCGGGGGAGGCAGAGGCGGAGGGAGAGGTTACTCGTCGGTGTCCCAGTCGTCGGGCGGGTTCATGTCGATTATTTCGCCGTTGTGGTTAATGTAGCAGACACCAGCAAACTCGTCGTCGTCGTCGTCCTCGTCCTCGTCAGTGTCGTCGCCCGAGCCGTCAGGCGCAGAGGTCGGGCCAGCCGGTGTCGGCGTGTCAGTGGCAGTCGAGGCCTCGTCGGGGGTAGCCGGCTCCTCGTCAGTGGCGGCCGGCGGGGCGGAGCCCGCGTTCGCCGCCGCTCGGTCCATGACCTCCTGCATGAGGCGGTAGTACGCCCAGTCACGGGTAATGGCCAGTGCGCCATTATTGAGGACTGCCGTCAGCTATGCGGGTACAGTAGCCTGCAAAGCTGAGAGACTCACGGGTATCAAAGAGAATAAACGTCATCTGCGCGTTAGTCTTCGGCTGCGGTTCTCAACGCACCATGGCCTTGTTGCCCGAGTTTGCCGTGTCGTCAATGGCGTCAAACTGGCCGGGGTTGAGCAGGTCGAGTATTTCCCGCACGGGGCGCGTCGTGACGCCCCCGACGTCCGTCTTGTCGCTGGGCTGGCCGACCTCAACGGCGCCCCACAGCAGGGCCGTGTCGAGCAGGATGCGCTCGCCGATCGCCTCGGGGGTCGCGTGGCCCGGGCGCGCCCAGTAGTCGGGATCGAGCGCCGTGTGCCAGTTGGCGACGGGGAGGCCGAGCGCGCCAAACGTCGTGTAGTCGCTCTGCGACGAGTGCTGCACAATGTCTGCCGTCAGCTAGAACACGTCAGCGAGCTCACAGATAGGGCCCTTGCCCGCGCGCAGCCACAGCTTGAATATCGTGCGGTTGAGGACGGTCGCGAGGCTGGAGCGCGGGGTCGACAGCGTCTCGCCAAAGTGGTATGGCGACGCGGCCGTGCTCTTGGGGTCGCCGTTCTTGACGGCGCGCTCCTCCTCTGCGACCCAGTGTCCACACTCCTGCTGGACCTCGAACACGTCCCCGTCGTCCGGCTTGGGCGCGTACCACTGCGCAGCGTAGCCTATGTCGACGACCTGCTCCGGGTCGTCCTTGCGTGCGCGCATCTCGAGCGCAAGGAACAGTCCGCGGCCGACCGAGTGCGTGAGGTACTCCTCGATCTTGGTCGTGTTCCAGCCGGGCGGATTCTTCTTGTCGAGAGCGCGGTACGTGCCGCCGTGCGACGCGGTGAAGAGGGCCTGCTGGGCGAGGTCAAAGTAGTCTGCAGGATCGGGCGGGCTGTCGTCCGGGGACACGCTTGCTAGCGCCTCCGTAAAGGCCTCCTGTAGGTCGCCGGCATCCTCGATGACGAGATCAATGTTGTCAGTGGAGGGCGCTGGCTCGTCGGACGTGGCGAGTGGATCGGCGGGCGCCGCAGTCTCGACAGGCGTATCAAGAGCGGCAGACACAAGGCCCTTCTTCCGCAGCGCATTCTCTCTCCGCAGCTGCTTGTCGAGCGTCTTCAAGTTTTCCTCTGTGATAATCACAGGTTCCTGGGGTGGTAAGCGTCGCGCTCATGAGCACTACGTACGATGCTCGCAAACACCTCCTTGGGGAGGAATGTGTTCGGGAGAGGAATACGGCGAACATCAGGATTGGCTGGTGGGGGAACCAGCTTGCTCGGCCCATCGCCTTGCAGCTTGAGCTGCGCAAGATACTCGAGCCAGGCGGGATCGTTCAGGCGGAGCTGGTGTATGTACTCGACGACATACTCGACCTGGCGCAGGCTGAACAAGAGCTTCTTCTCGCCGTCCGCAGCAGTTGTTCCTGGGCGTCAGTTGGTTGGCACACCGGGAGCGTAACCAAAGGACCCACCAATGTAGGCCTCGACACCGTCCTTTCCAGCCTCGCGGAGGGGGTGGCTAGGGTCGAGGAGCGCGCGATGGAACATGACGGGGTTGAGAGCGTTGCGCTGCGGGTAAGCTGTCTCCCTATCGTCATCTACCGCCTACACTCACGTCGTACTTGTCCAGCGCCTTGGCCCAGTGACAAACTATATGCGACCAGCGGTAGTAACCTTCCTTGACGGTGGTCATGGTCGAGGCGGGAACGTCCGCCGGAACGTCCGCCGCTATCGACATGGCGAGAGCTGGGAAGAGGCTAGTGCTGGATCCGTGTGACTGATGCAGAAGAAGAAGCCGAGTGGATGAAGCGGATGGGAGTAGTGAAGTATGGTAGGCAAGAAGGACAGAGAGGTAGTGTGTGGAGAGGACAGTGCGCCGTTGCCTCGTTGCTGATTGTATGCATGTTCGCTGGCAATCTCCTCCTTCTCACCGGTCGCGTCGTCGTCGCGCTCCTGCAACAACAGTCGTGCCTCCACATTCCCCTTCCTCACACAGGCACGTGATTATAAACCATGCGTTTATCGCGCGGAAGCCACGTGTGTATTTTATTACATAATGGTGGCCAAGACCACCCCGTTGCTCACAATCACAAAGGACAGATTTCTCTGATTTAATTTCGAACAACGGCTACCTGGGTGCGCGGCTGTTGCCGGATCCGTTTACTCCTTTGGGCCGCCGCCACCACCCAGATTCCCCACAGTCATTTAACAATCAGACGATGCATTGTTGTTGTGGAATTCTCTCCCCCCTCCCCCCCCACCACTCTCTCTCTCCCCACCTAACAGCACCATAATGTTCTCCCTCTCGCGGGCATCGACATCAGCAGCGGCCTCGGCAGCAGCCCACACCGTTCAGCACACAGCCGCCGCCGTCGCCGCCGCTCAGCTCACCCCGGTCCACTGGCGCTCCTTTTCGTCGGCCCAGCGTCACATTCCCGTAATCCGGAGCTTGGCGCAGCTTCGCCGCTGGAGGGCCGAGGCCCGCGAGCGCGGCCTCGAGGTCGGCCTCGTCCCCACTGTACGTGGCACGCAACAGGTCCTCGCTAACAGCAGATGGGCGCCTTGCACGACGGCCACCTTAGTTTGGTCCGCACCTCGATGAAGCGCAACCCTTTGACCGTCATGTCGCTCTTTGTGAACCCGATGCAGTTTGCCCCCCACGAGGACCTCGACGCATACCCTCGTACATTGGACCGCGACCTTGAGGCCCTTCGCGGCCTCCTCCCCACTGGCCCTCAGACCCTCATATCCGGCCTTGGTATTAGCGAGTACGACCGTCGCGTCAAGCCTGCGTCCCCGTTGAGCGAGAACGAGAGCTCGCTCGTCGTCTTTGCCCCCACCAAGGACGTCATGTACCCTCTTCGCGGCGAGCTCCAGGACATGTCCGCCCACAAGGGCGTCAGCATCTCCGTCCGCGGCTGGGGCGACGTTATGGAGGGTGCTTCCCGCCGTGAGTAACCTGCCCAAATCCTCACCACCCTTGGAGAGCAACTCTAATTTCCCAATCTGCCGGCGGTAGTTGGGCTCAAAATTTATGACGTCGCACTGGCTTGCTACAAGTTTGCTGACAACACTGCAGCCCAGTTCTTCACCGGCGTCGCAACAGTATGCACCAAGCTCTTCAACGCCGTCCAGCCCGATCATGCCTACTTTGGCCAGAAGGACATTCAGCAGGCTCTCATCCTTAGGATCCGTGCGTATTTACCCAGTGGCAGTCACAGGCGGCCACTATCTCGCAAAAACCTCGCTATCAGTGACTAACGAGCACAGTCCAGACCGACCTGCTCTCGGCCACCCCTCTTCCTGAGAACCTCCACATCCTCCCTACATCACGCGACGCTGAGACCGGCCTCGCCCTTTCGAGCCGTAACGCATATCTCTCGGCCGAGGAGCGCAAGGTCGCTCCTGTCCTCCACCGCGCCCTCGTCGCCGCCCGCACTGCCTGGCAGTCTGGTGCGACTGGCACTTCGATGATCGAGGCCGCCGAGAACGTCGTCAAGGCCGAGCAGGCTCGCCTTGTCGCTGCTGGTGAGGACAAGGACATCACATTGAAGCTCGACTACTTTGAGGTCTTCAACCGTGACTCGTTCGAGGCCATCCGCAACTCGCCCGGAGAGGATAAGCTCGTTGTCGCCGGCGCCGTCTGGGTCGGCAAGACCCGCCTCATCGACAACCTCCTCCTTGGCTGGGACGCCGACGCGGCGGAGTAATTCAAGCTCCGTCCCTTCCACCAACCCCATCACCCCAACATCCTAATTCACCAACACCACCAACACCAAACCACAAAACACCCTGTGCCCCACAGGGCCGCCCCGGGGCGATATAGATATTGGGCACCTGGCGCCCGGCACGCAATGCATTGTTAATAGAGTCATACACTGGGAGCCCGGGCCGGACGAGTCGGGCGGCCGGGGCACCAAGCCGCCACTCGTCCGAGACGTGGTGCTCAGGGCGAAGCCTCAGCGGATGGGGTGGGCATCTATCAGATAACCTGACCCCTCTTCTGAAGAGTGGGGTGGCGGCGCTGAGAGGAGTCGGGGTCGTTTCCTGCTTGCTGCCGGCTGACCGTTGGGGTTGGCTGCGACCAGCAGCATGGAAAAAGGAGCTCAACATGCTTGGAAGCTGCTGAACTGGACGAGTTAGGAATCGAACCAAAGACCTTGTCAATGAGATGGTGTACCAGTGCTAATGACACGCTCTACCAACTGAGCTACACGCCCGAAGATGTCTACTCTTCGAGGTGTTTTTGGACGCTGCGGTGAGGTTACAGCCATGGTGGATAGAGCGTGTACAGAAGACCCAGAGGAGCTCTTCTACGAGGACAGAATAGCACCGTATCTCAACAAACTTCCTGGAGGCGACCCCACGGGCGGTTGCAGGCAGCTTGTGATAGCAGCTTGGGACAACAGGTGCCACAGACGCCAGGTCTGGGGATGACAAGAGGCCAGCCAGCGGCAGGGTCGCATGCCTTCCTCTATTACGTATCTCTCCTAGTCTGTTGTTGGCGGTTGACTTTCCACAATGTTGTCCGGGAGATATCCGCGGGCAAGCCGCAGGTCACTGCTGATCTGAGCAGAGTGGCTGGTCTCCGACGTCCGACAGCAAACTTGCGAGTGTCGCGCAGGCGAATGTCGCCTGCTGGTCGCAGCAGCTGACTGAAGTGGTGATTTCTAGTGCCAGTAGCAGCCTTCACAGCGAAGGGGGGAAGTGGATAAAGCAACTGCACGACTCGGGCAATGAGGGGGCCAGAGGGGGCTGGGGCAGGAACAACCTCCTGGCGACTGATTTTGTTTTCGACAGGTGGATACGCGACCTCCTCTGTCTCAAACCCCTGCTCCAGCTTTCCGTGTCTCGGTTTCGGTCCTCTGGTGGAGATCTGCCTCGAGCTGCCTCGCCGATTTCGGCGCAAGACCCCAGAGCAGTAAACGATTCCCTGACAGGCGAGCCCCTTGCTACGTCGAGCTGGGAGGGCAGGCTGTCCCGTGTGTTTGCATCAAGCGCGGAGCAAGGTTTCCATGAGGGGTTTGCTCCATCCATCTCCTCACAACCATTCCCCTCAGTGTCCCACATTGCCCTCGTCTCTCGACGTATGTCTCAGTCCATTAATGCGGGGGTGCAAGCAGCTCCCAGCATACTTAAGCAGACAGCATAGCCCGCGTCTTATCTCATCCCATTAGTTGTCTCCTATCTCATCTCTCATCGCCACTCCCTCCACTCACTGATCATGTTCTCAGAGAAGAGCGATTACCACACTGTACCAGACAAGGACGAGGAGGACGAGCCGCTAGAGTACGGTGGTGTCGTGTTTGTGACCCAGTGCATGGCCTTCATGCTGGCGCTGCGCGACGTCAGCTTGGTGACCTACGCGGCGCGCCACTCTGGTATGATCGCCAAGGCCGGCCGCGCGACCATGCCCGATATCCGGAACCCTCTGCTGTTCTGGTCCATCTCGGCGCTCTTCCTCTCCGTGACGGTCTACACCTTTTGGGTGCTCGGCAAGCACCATCTTCTCCGCCGCCACCGCGACCTGCCCCCCTGGGTCCCCGTCCCGGTATCCCCTGACGCTTCTTCGATGCTGTTGGGAGGACTCGCCGAGGTCCTGCTCGTAGCACGCGACCTCGCAATGGTGTGGTTCCCCTACCAGCTTTGCGACACGGGCCGCTACCGTCTGGCCATCTGCTCGTGCACTATCCTCATGGCGCTCATGGTCGGGCAGCTGCACGACCACATCACGTCGCCTACCGCCGCGGCCGTCAGGGCGTGGAGAAATGTTCTTGCGACCCACGACTTGTGCTCCCAGTTTGGCACCGCGGCCGACGAGGACGCTCCGCTCATTGCCAATGGCCCGCTCCGCCCCCGGTGGTTGACGGCCCGCAGCGAGTACATTATTTGAGCCATCTGCCGGCTGGCCAAGCACTCCTCAGTTGACCATCATTTGAGATCCACTGTAGCACTTTCCACTTATGTTATTAGACAGCCCGCACAAGACTCAAGATGTTCGACCATGCATCCTCTTGTGGCACACGGGAAGCACCCTGACAGGCGCTGGGGGAGTCGGTGACACAATCCGCTGCGAGGTGTCCTGAGCACGAACTCCGAGATTCCGGAGACTTGGTTCACTGAGCGCAAGGTTGCTGACGCACGCTTCACGCCAGACAAAATCAGATGCCTGTCACCATGACTTGGGTAGACGCTGGTGGCACATTCGCGAGGAGCAACGTGTTCAATCTGGGGTAGGAAGTTGGTGGTCCAGTTGTACCCAAGCAATTGCCTGAGCGGACCGCGTCCAACCTTGGAGTCCAAATATCTGTCCCGTTGCGCCGCAGGGGGCCAGGATCCCTTCGATCCGAAGGAGTCAGAAGAGCAAGTAAATCCATCGCAGCAGTATCCTTCGCCTCAACGAGGGAGTAGTGTTGAAGGGAGGCCATCCTCAGCAAGCGTTTGGGAGCGAGAGAAGCTTGAGTCGCAGGGAAGATACCACGAGACATTGGGCTCAACTCGACTCACTTTATCACTCACTTCATTACATGCTCGGCCCAGTACTATTCACCGCAGGTCGGGCCCGCGGTACGCGTGCCGAGTCGCCCGGACAAGCGTGCCTTTGGGTCGATCTGCTCCTCACTGTTCTCAGCCTTCGGTGGCATCGTACTCTCCGAGGCTGTCACAAGCAACACATCCGTCGCAAGTCCGTCGCACTCCTCCGTACTGACGTGAAGGTTGTGTGCATCGTCGGGAAGATGGCGGGAATCGTCGCTTTCCGACCATCTGTGGCGAGTGAGACGTGAACGGTCGGGTTGCATGTACTAGTAGATCCCTTGTTCAAACCACTGGTGCGCACCGTGTATGTGGAATGACGTCTTCCGCCAGTCACTGTGGGATAACAAACATTCCCCGTTCGCGTCATCGTAGTCAGCTGTCTGTCCCGGCCACTCGAGACCGTGTTTGTACAAAAAAAAAGTGGATTGGTCTCTCTGGAGCATGGTCAGCGTTCAGTACTCGTACCGTACTTTGTGGATGTGGCAGGTGGGGCCTCGCGCAATGCACGCTCTAACGGTGGGCATTGCGGAGAGCCGACATTGGCCTATCACTTCACCCATCACTTCACCCATTGTCCTTGCACCTCTTTACTGTCCCACTCCCCGCAATCGCAAATCAGGAGGTTTACAAATGCATCTTTCAAACTACTTCACTGCGTCGTCGTCAAGTCTTCAGAACATCTCGTTCAAACGTCGAATCGCATACTACGGGCTGTTACCGTGGATCGATTAGGCAACGTCGCGGTTGGTGTTGTCGCCCGAGAAGGCGTCGCCGATCTTCTGGGTGGTCGACTTCTCCTTCTGGGGCTGGACGGCGGACGCAACCGAGTCGAGGCCCGACTTGACGGCGTCAGAGGCCTGCTCGACGTACGACTTCTGCGACTCGGGCTTGGCGGCGGAGGCGAGCTGCAAGGTCAGTGATTGTGGCGGGGAGGAAGGGGGGAGGAGGGGGAGTGACTTACCTTGTCACCGAGTCCCTGGCGGCCAGCGTCGGACATGTTGGTTTGTTGGTGTTGGTAGTAGGGTGGGGTAGGGAGTAGAGTAGTTGGCAGCGGAGAGCTGGAAGCTGTGGAATTGAGAGCGAGGTTGGGAATGAGGAGGTAAGCTGCTCGAGGAGGGGGGTTCTTATACCTTTCGATGCCGTCTCCACGTTTGGGTCTTGCTGTATGTAATTCCGGCGACGGTCCTCTTCTCCGCCTCCCAAGCTCGACACTCGTCTGGTTATCCGGCCATCACACTTTCAAGCACGCGCACTGATGTCATCGCACCATGGTGCGACGCAAGGCTGGTCGTTGGGGGTGAAGGCATGTTCTTTGTGAGAGCCCCCATGAAATTAGCGCAGCACGCAAGGAAGGTGGGTCTGACCTGACAGTCAATCGGCAAGCCGGCATCCGCTAATTACGTACAACGCTGCGGAAAATAACAAGCAAGACGGAGGTGGTGCATGCCACCTTCAAGGTGGGTAGAGCCACTTATGACGTCATTTTTCCAGCAGTGAGCGCGTGCGTCATGGGCGACCGCCTGCCACTCCGCTGCGCGCATCCGACTCTGGTTGTTGCACCACTACCACTCGTCAACAGGTCCTCAACAGCCCCCAAGTACGTCATCGCTGCGCAACAGGGGATAATCACATAATCCACCATGTACCATCGCCACTCTCACTCTCCACCTTGACGGCGCTCCGTTACCGGCCTCCGGTTCCACGTCGATCAAGCTCATTCTTCCTGTCGTCTCGTACCTCGTAATTGAGGCGGTGCTGACACGGCGCCGTCTCCATTCATTCATTCGGCGCCGTTGATGACGTTTGGAAGTCTTCATGGACCTCTTCATGGATATCGCCTTCCGGGAATCAATCGGAGATCCTCCCACTACTTGGTTTAGCCTATTCGAGACCGCATCGCGCCCGCCCCCGGCCCCAGTCCACGGGGGAAACACCCTTGACGTACGCAGCTGTTTCCATGTGCTCTCCCAGCGAGGGTCGGAGTCCGCCGAGGCCGGAGCTCTCTCCGGCCTCGGCCGGAGCTGGCGGAGGGAGATCCCATGCCGACAGACACACGCTTGCGCGTCACGTCGGCACGGACAACACGTAGGCGGATATGGAAGTTGACCCCGGCGACGGCGAAGTCCGTTTCCCTATCGATTGACATCTGCGGCCCGTCGAAGGGCACATGTGACGACGGTCAGTCACCAAGGCCCTGACTGTGACGCATTCAAGCACAGACTTAGGCGACGGGCGCCGCACACGGTTGGCGAGCTAGCACGGTGTGGACTGATGAGCCACGTGAAGGACGAGGTCCGTTGCTCGGCCGTCTTGGCAGTCCAAGTGGTGGAGGTAATCGACCGTGGCCGACACAGGAGAGTGGGGCGACAAAGTCAGCTGCGAGCGCTTCCAGTGGCGAGAAGAACTTGCTGGTGAAGGGAGGTCGGAGTGGTCTCACCAGGAAGACAGCTCGAGAAAGGAGGCAAGGTGTGCAAGTTGCCCGTGGTGCCGACAACCAAAACAAGGCCGTCTTGGGCCCCTCCAGGGGTTGGCGCTGCCGCTGCCGCTGCACTTCTTTCTGGGCAACAGCTGTCAGCTGCCATTGTTTGGCGGGGTCCAACATCGTCTCTCACACTATGCGCCAGCCTGTCAAAGGCGCAACTGTCGAGGGACTGGGCCGCGTTGCCACTTTGACAAAGATCAGGGCCAACGCGTGGGTTTAGCGTGGCTTTCAAACCTCAGATGATCAGGGATCTCAGGGGTTATGCTTGACATGTCGCGTCAGAGCGCGTCATGGCACCTCGTCCACCATTCACGACCCATCATTCATCGTCTCTACCAACTATCGTCCGCCCCAACATTATACACTGGCCCGCACCACGCACCATGTCCGGCCTCCTCGGACGCCTCCCCAACGAAGTGTTTGAAGCGACGATCGCCGACCTCGATGTGCGCGACCTCGCGGTCCTCGTACGGAGCAGCAAGGCGCTGAATGCGCGGGTCGTGCCGTATCTCTACTTCAAGCTCGTCCTGACGCGGCGGAACGCGTCGCGGCTCTTCCTGGGCGTTCCGCGCGTAGCGCCACCAAAAGAGCGCACCGAGACGAAGCGCGAGTGGGACGCGCGCCTGAAGGCGTGGGAGGCCGAGACGGAGCTGAGTGTGACGTACGACCTGGAGGAGGGAAGAGGATACATACCGGATGTCGAGTGGGAGGACACGGACCCCGAGACGGACGACGAGCTTGCGCCCCCCCATGGCATAGTTGCTCGGTGCGGGAGCGCACAGGCGTGGGACCGCCGCTGCGAGATGCTGGCGCACTGTCGATATCTCACTATTGTGCAGGCGCCCTCGAGGCCGCTGCTCGCCGACCTTGCGGCGGCGTGCGGGGTCCAGGTGCAGAGTAAGCTGGCTCCGCCAAAGACTGGGTTGGATGACGACGACTATCGCGTATTCGGCGACGACGAGGACGAAAAGGATGGGGAGGATGGGGAGGATGGGGAGGATAGGGAGGAGGACAAGGGCGACGACTCGGAGGGAGGGCCAGAGGAAGACCAGCGTGATGCCCCGATCAAGGTGCTGTTTCCCAACCTTATCAATATCGCCATTGGCGAACGCGCGGTGGGCCACATGACGGACTATCACGACCCATTCCGAAAGGGACAACGGTGCGTGCAGGACAGCGAGCACGCTCTGCGGCGAATGCTCCAGGATGGTGTCTTTGGCTCTCCTCACAACCTGTGCATCACTGAGGTGGCCGACAACATCATCGAGACCGAGGAGTATGGGGTGGGGCCTGCCCACCTGCCTGCCATTGACGTCTTTCGCTGGATCAATCGCTGGAGTCCAGCCTCTATCAACATGGACATTGTCAACCAGTACCTCTTGCCTCACCTGATATCTGTCCGGGGGACGAGAGGGACTACGATCCTCGCCGACATCACTTGCCGACCTGATGCGGCTCTGGCGCTGAAATCCGTAACTGTGCATGGTATCTCCTTTGCCCGGACCGTCTACACGAGCCGCAACCCGGACGGGTGGTGTCTCGATGTAGAACCCAAGCGCACCGGCCTCCCGTATATCGACCAGAAAGTGCGCCATCGTTACTTTTACGATGAACTCGTGGACGACGTCGATCAACTGCCCGAGAGCATACTCGAGGTGATCAAGAACACGCTCGCGCAGCAACCTTCGTTCGAGCACATCGACGCCGGCCGCAACCTCGACACATGTGTCGACCCGGCCCACGCGGAAGGCTCCGACGCCGACGCCGACGAAGACGCCGATGGCCCCAGTGAAACGGTGCAGGCCCGGGTCAACTCACAGCTCGACTGGGATCTATCGTGCCGTGTGCCTGCGGACGTTAATGCGTATCTTCCCGAGGACAGCGACCCCGAGGCCGACGCGGCAGCCGCGGCCGTGACAGACCTGCGGGACATCTGCCTATGGCTCGCCGACTACCGCCACGGGCGTCACACACCAAGTTCAGCCGCGACCTTGGTCGACGAGCTGCGCGCGGTTCTTCCCGGCCTCGAGCGCGCCTGCGACCGGGGAAACGTAAGCCCCTCGGCCATCACCACCTTGCAAGCCATCATCGAGCAGCCCGAAGCGCCCGAACATGCCGGCTTCCTCGCCCAGCTCAACAAGGCTTGCACCGACGGGCCACCATCCCCCTCCACGGCACACAAGGCTGCGCAAGACCTCCGCGAAGCCAATCGTCGGGCACGCATCGACCGCCTCGGCGCTCCCGATCCCCGCGCCCGCCTGACATTCACGGATGGGGAAGACGCGGCGCCATGCGTAGTCTGCGGCGGCAGACATGCTGACCATGCCTGGTCGCTTGCGGAGGAGGTTGCGGCCGCGTGGAGGCTTCGGGCCTGATAGAGATGGAGAGGGATGTATTCATTGTGAACCGGGCCAGGTGCTGTGATGGGAGGGCGCAAACAGTCAGATTGCAGAGTAGTAGCATATCCTCGCACATTGCTGTTATCAAGTAACATACCAACAGTGAACTGCTGAGGACACCGACTGATAAAGGTGATCAGTTGGTGAATAACCGTGTCAGCAGTTCGAAGGGCAGGGCAAGCGCCACGGAGGACGAGGCAGTCACGTCAATAGGTCCAACAACCATATCATTCTAAACTACAACAAACCAGAAGTCCCAACTCCGACAACCTTTCGCTACCCTTGTGAACACACTTAACCTTGGAGCTCACTCGCTCGGCAGCTTCACCTTCACCTGCCGTCTCGACCCTATCATCCAACCTCGCCTCCTCTCTCGTTTTCTGGCTGTTCCTTCTCCTCTTTCTCCGCCTCCTGACTATCTATGTGACCATGAACGGTACGCAATAGGTCGTCCTGACGTCAGCCACCCTCTACTCCCTTATACTCACCAGGCGGTACGGTTTAGTGACAGCCGCGTCAAAGTCCGCCATGCCTCCGCTAATTTGCACCTGGCGGGCATTTCCAGCTGAGGCGTTAGCACAGAGTTTGGGCCAATACGAGGAAGGTAATTCACTGAGGGCAATAATCAGTGACTGGCGCAGCAAACCCTCGGCCTCTGCGGCGCGAATGGTCCTCGCCGCGGTGTAGCCGTCCATGACCGGCATCTCGAGATCCATCAAGATGCAGTCGTACGGTTCGAGTCTGGCCGTTGTCTCTGCATTGACTCCCATCGCGGTCTTGATCTTGGCGACACCCTCGGATCCATTGGCCGCGGCTGGCATGTCAGTTTTGCGAAGCCGGTGTATAACTCACAGTCCGTATCGATGCCGACGTGCTTCAGCTGGCGGATCAGCACCTTGCGGTTGATGAGGTTGTCCTCGACGACAAGGATGCGGAGCTTCTTCACCACAGTGGGCTGGCCTAGGGGGCAAGGGGACAGCGGGCTGGCAGTTGGAGACGGGCTTCGGCTGCGTGACTTGGGCAAACCCAACGAGTGAGCCTTGTGGAGAGTACCATTACCCAAAGTCACGTCAACGGCGTCCCTCTTCAACTGCAGGTTTGGGGCCATGGCACGAATATAGAAGTGGAACCGAGAGCCCTTTCCATACTCGCTCGTAACCTGTTGTCAGCTTTGATTAGTGAGAGTGAGCTCACGTCAATCTGTCCGCCCATCCGCTCCGCAAGCTTGCGACAAACAAACAGGCCAAGGCCTGAACCCCCAAACACGGTGTGTGTCATCGGTGACGCCTGGGCAAAGCGCTGGAAGAGCTTGCTGAGTTCAGTTGGCGTCAAGCCTGGGCCTGTGTCTGACACTGAGCATTAGTAATTGTGCCAACCGAGGCTCTCACCAGACATGTAGATGTACACGGGTGTTCCGGCCGGAGCGTCCGGATCGTCCGCAAAGTCTGGCGCTGGGCCACTCCCTCCCGGAGGAGGCTTAACACAGGACTTCTCCAGGGGCGGGTCGAGACCGACGTCGACGTGCAGCTCGATGCGGCGCTCCTTGCTGTTGGCGGTGAAGCGGATAGCATTTGAGAGGAGGTTTGTGACGATCTGCGACAGCCGGACCGGGTCAGTCAGGACAGGTCCGATACCGAGTTCATTGAACGCTGGCGAGACGTTCAAGTTGAGCGAGATGCGGTTCATGCGCGCTTCGTTCTGGAAGATGGACACGACCTGCTTGGCGACCTTGGGGATGAGGGTTTCGACGTCGAACATGTGCAGGGCGTCGAGCTGCATCTTGCCGAGGGACAAGACGTCGTTACTGATGCGTTCCTGGGCCAGACCACACTGGTAGATACTGTCGAGAGCCTCCAGGTCCTCCGCCACGGACAGAAGCAGCTGGTGGGTTGGCTGGAACTTGCGTCCCATGTCCAGTGACTCGTTGAGCTGCTCCTGCAGTACCATGAGGTTGCTGCGCACCATCGAGGAGCACTGTAGGATACTGCTGATGGGGTTTCGGATCTCGTGCGAGGTAATGTCAATCAGCAGCTCTTGTTGGCGCCGCGCTTCCTCTGCCTCGGCGCGTCGCGCTTCCGCCTCCATGATCCTTTGGCGCGACAGCTCGTCGTTGAGCTTTCGCTCCGTAATGTCGATGGTGGTGCCGATGTATCCTCCTTTGCCGACGAGGCTCTTGTTCAGGCGGGCGTGCTGGCAAAAAATCCAGCGGCCGTTCTTCCACAGTGTCTCCACGCCGATGACGGGTTCGTCCGAGAGGACAAAATTCGTCCACTTGTCCACAAGCTCGTCCTTGCGTAGCGGGTCGAGATATGTCCCCGCAGTGTCATACGCATCGTGGGGGACCCCCGTCATGTCATGCCACGCCTGATTGGCATACAGCACCAGGCCCTGCTCGTCAATCCGGAGTATTCCGGCCGGCGAGTGTTCTGTCAGCAGACGCAGCTCGTGTGTCCTCTCGTCAAACAGCCGCTCCAGCGTACGCCGCTCCTTGCCCATCTTGAGCTGCATGTTGGCACGCATGATCAGCTCCCGGGTGTTGAAGGGCTTGGCGAGGTAGTCGTCCGCGCGGAGCACACATGTCGTGCGGGTGTCGCCAGGTGCGCCGAGGAGGATAACGGGGACAAGTTTCTGCTCCTTTGACCCCGAGCGTAGGGCGTCCAGCAGCTCGAGGCCGTTCATGTCGGGGAGCATGACGTCGGAGATGATAAGGTCTGGCATGTACTGGTCGTGCTTGGTGAGCGCCTCGAGGCCGTTGTGTGCCACTACTACTTTGCAGTACGGCTCAAAGATGGACCGCATGTACCGTTGTCCGTCGGGCATGTCGTCGACAACCATGATCACGTCTGTCGGCGTAAAGTACAGCAGGTTGCCGTCGATCCCGCGCGAGCGGCGCATCTCCTGCGATGACGACGCGGAGATGGATGCGGCGTCTGCATCGTCCTTGCTGTCTCGGTGCCAGAACCTGGCTTCCTCTACCATCTCGCGGCCCAGTTGGTTGGAAGGTGAGATCTGGGTGTGTTCTCGTGTAATAGACTTGCTGTCGAGTGGAGGGCCGATGGCTTGGGTTGGGAGGTGCGCGGCGCCGAGTGGGAGGCGAACGCGGAAGACTGAGCCATGGGACTCGTCGGCCGTTTCGGCTGCAGTGTGGCTCTCGATTTCCAGCTCGCCGTTGTGCAGCTGTACAAGTTTACACGCGAGCATGAGCGAGATGCTGGATCCGCGGGTCGACTTGGGCCCTGGGAGGCGGGTGTGCGGTATTGTGGAGGATCCACGCAGGTTGGGGCGGGGAAAGAGGCCAAAGTTGAGTTCCTCCACATTTGCACTCGAGATGCCCACACCGCTGTCTGCGACGGTGAGAACGGCCTGTTTGTGCTCGTACTCCAACGTGACGCGAACGAAACCCTCGCGAGTGTACTTTAGGGCGTTTTCAATCAGAGTGAATAGAATCTTCTCCCAGCGCTCCCGGTCGACGTAGACGTTGCGCGGCTCTTCGTCGCAGTCGATCGAGTAGGTGAGGTTGGTGCGCGTGGCGGCCTTGCGGAACATGGTGGCAACGTCGCGGGTGAGGACGCCCAGATTGACGCGACAGAATGAGCCCTGCTGCGGCCCAGAGTCGACATTGCTAATGTCCACGAGCATGGTGACAAGTCGCGACAGGCGACCGACATTGCGCCGTGCCATTACGAGTGCGTCGCGCCGTGACGACCCCTCTGGGAGATCCGAAATGACATCGTCTATCGGGCCAGACACCAATGTGAGGGGGCCGAGAAGTTCGTGGCTGACATTGGAGAAGAGAATGCTCTTGGCCCGCTCCAGAGTCGCGAGGTTGCCGATGCGGCGCTCGTTTGCGTCGTATGAACGAATGGCGGAAAGATAGGACGCGATCTGGAACCGGAGGCTGGGGGTCAGTGGAGGGTACTTTTCTGAACGTACTCTTCGATAAATCTCTCGTACTGCTCGTCAAACTTTAGCCGTGAACTGAGACCAAGCACAAGGATGGCACTCGGAAGGCCGTCCTCTGACGCCAGCATGATGGGCATGACGACTGCCTCTGTCGGCAGGTCATCCCATGCGCGGACGGGGTAGTCTGCGACGAGCTCCTCGCAGTCGACGAGCATGGGCCGCTTGGACGCGAGAACGTTCGCCAGGTGCCATCCAGGGTCGAGACTGATGGAGGCTGCCTCGAACGTGCTTGCGTGGCTCCAGGCTGGGCTAGTGGCGGGCTCTGAAGGCAGTTTCTCCTTTGGCTTCGCAGAGGAGAGTTCCGGCAGACTTGCCTCCCCCGGCCATGGAGAGTTGGCGGCAGATACGGGAGTCTGCGGAGGCCCATCTTGTTCGGCGACAGGCATGGGGACGGAGACCACCTCTGGCGCGGAAGGGTGCTGGGAGGGCACGCCAACGCCACCAGCGTAGCGAAGCCTCGCCATGCGCGGCTCATTGGACTGCAGAGACTCTTTCGGCACCTTGTCGTCGACAAAGTAGAGCATTGCGAATGGAGCGTCCTTAGGGTGTGCGAGAAGCGTCTCGAGGACGCCGCGCTCAAAGTCATGCAGTGTCCTTGCGCGGGCTCGCTGGGTCAGCCTCACATCGTTTTACTCCATACTTACCCGTGCTGTCACTCAGTTCGCGCAGCAGATTCAGTCTCCTGTCCCCGAGGACCTTTGGCGTTGTCTCGCGCACCGCATGCCATATTCCACCATAGTGTCCCTCCTCGTTTTTGATTGGAGCCCACAGCAGGGAGCGGTATGCCTCGCACACCTGGCCGTCGGGGTGTCGGCGAAGGTAGAATTCTGGACGGGTCAGCTCGAAGCAAGCTACCGCACTCACCGTCGTCCTTGTAGATTGAGCTACCAGAGAGGAGGGCATTGGTGAGCGGCCCGAGCGACGAGCGGAGATCTATACGTTAGAGCACGCGATAGCGGGCGACATACTTTGCATCGATTGGGCCCCAGAGGTGCCGTACAGCGCAGGGTGTTGGGTGATGGTCTGCAGTCAGTGACTGGCTCAATGGCGTAACACAAGAGCCTCACCTGCGAGTACTCGTGGTTGTAGATGAACGTGAGGTCCTTGCCCCACCACAACGCGGTGCCCAACGGGAACACTGTCATCATTGACGCTGAGTGTTAGCCACCTCACCAAGAAAAACACACCGATGGCTTTTAGCGAGACGGGCCAGTTGTCGCGCGGGCCGAGGGGCGTTTTGCTCCAGTCGTAGCTCTGGAGGAGATTCGTGACGGAGAGGGGATCGGCGCTGGTCTTGTCGCCCGGCTCTACCAGCGGGGCCGCGCGGATGACACCGTCGCCGTCGATGAAGATTGCGTGGCCGGGCGTGTACTCTCCGCCGACGAGGAAGCGCTCGCCGTTGTACTCTGCGTGCCGCCCGCCTGCCTTGACCGTCGCGCGGAGAGTCGCCGTCTTGTCCATGGGGGCACACGACACGGCCGACACGGGCTGGCCGCGCGACCCGCTCGTGACCGTCTCGCCGGCGCGTGTGCAGCCGAGGCCATCGCGGTCGATGCGGATACTGGGGAAGCTGCGCAAACTGGGGGCAGCGCCGCCCGCCTCCGATTTGAGATCGACAACATCGAGCTCCTCAACGGCGCCGCTGTGCTGCTCGGGTAGGCTCACGGGCCCGGGCGGTGCCCCCAGGGGCTGACCTGTACAGCAGCAGTTCTGGCCGCGTGTCGGGCCACAGCCACAACCGGCGTCGGCGGCGCGATACGGCAGAGACCGAGGCTGCCGGCGCGGGAGTGTCGTGACAATCGCCAGAGGCGCGGTGTTCCCATCGCCAGTGACGCAGGAAACGGAACCTGCGCTGCTCGTGCACAGGCAGCCCGGGTGGCCGTGTGGTGGAGCAGACACGACGGTTGCCGCCAGCTGGAAGCGGAGCGTGCGGGCTGGGAAGGAAAAGTCGAGCGCAATGGTGCAGATCGGCTCGGGGCGGCGCTTGATGCGGCCTACGCGGGGATGGCTCTCGTCAAAGTCGTCGTCGACACGGTCCTTGTCGTCGCTACTTGGGCTCGTTCCGACACTGGCTGCCCACCTCCGCACTCCTTCTCGTGTTCGCAGGTCGAACACGCCCGGGGGCTGCTCGGTACCCATACCCTCCTGGGCGCCTCCAGCGCCAGCGCCCCCTCGCCCGTCGTCGTCCGAGGTACAGTCGCACGCGTACTCGTCGAGATTGTCCACCAAGGTCGTGCTCGTATTCGTCTCCGTCGTGCTGCTGCCGGTGCAACATGCGGCCGCGGCAGCGGCGGCCGCCTCGTCCTTTTTACACGCTTCCGCCGCAGCGTGCGCATCCGCCACAGACTCGAGCCAGCTCGCCAGCGCCCGCGTCCCGTTCGCGTCCAGGCAGCGGCTCAGCGGCGTCCCGCGTGCCGCGCGCTTCCAGTGTGCGTTGGCCCATACCACCTTGTCCAGGTGCCCTGCGCCGGGGGTCGGCGGCGGACTCGGCAGCGAGCGGCCCGGCTGCGGGAGGATCTGCGGAACGGCGCGAGGGGCGACGGTAGCACTGGCGGCATGGGCATCGGCAACTTGGCCTCGCACCGGCAAGGGAACCGCAAAGACAGGAAAGGGATAAGACTGGGGAATGTCAGCAAAAAGCCGACCAAGACCGTGCCGGAGAAAGGAGAAACGGGGACCACGAGAGGTCAAAGCTCAGGCTGCCGGCGAGAAAGAGAGAGCAACGCGATTGCGTGCAAGTGACAAGGACGGGGAGCAGCAGGGGCGAAAGCCCAAGTGGACGGAGTGACTGCCTCACCTCGAGAAAGTGCGTTGGGATCACGACCATGCTGCCGCGACCTTGTTGGATGTCCACAGTGTCCGCCGTCGGTAGGCCGGTAGGTGTGCCTGCCCGTCGGTGCTGGTCAAAGTACGGGGGGGCAGAGCTGGCGGAGGCGAGAGATTAGAAAAGTCAATGTTTCTGGACACTACTGGGATATGCGGAAGGTATGTAGATGCAGAGACAATCGAGAATGAACATGTCGCGATCGGCCAAGGCATGTTCTCGCTTGGCCCGGCGAGCCAACGGCACAAGGCATCGGGCAACAGAGACCCCGCAGCCGCAGCTGAAGGACGCCGCCAAGATTGGCCACCGAGCGACGGACGGCACGGAACTGCAGGCTCGCAGGACGACGCGAGCACATCCTCAGTCGCAGGCGCAGGCAGTCAGTCTCACCACGCCCAGTCGGCGTCCGCCTCGCAGGGTCCTCGGCGTCCTGTTCTCTCATTCACTCTCGTGCCCCGATGCCGAGCACCCGCTGCCCTCGCTCCTGCTCGCTCCTGCTCGCTCCTGCTCGGGCTGGCAGGCGGGCGCAAACGTCGCAATTTGAGCGCCACCATCTCTAGGGAGGTCGTCGGGAAAATAGGGGCCGAGAACAGACAAAGGGGCATGGGATGGGAAGCAAGGTTGGTGGGCGGCGCGAGCTTAAAATGGGCGGGTGACGCCGACGCCGACAGCTGTGAAGAGGAGGGAAGCAAACTCGCGAGTTGCTGATTGATGCGCACGCCGGCGGCCGGCAAGCTCGTCCGGCCATTAGTGCGACACATGAATGCGAAACAGACAGAACAAGATGAGACGCACAGAAGAAGCATTGAATGAGCGAAAGAACGAATGGATGGATGAATGCGACACGCGCAATCCGCGTTGCGGTGTGCTGAGAACGCCGGACGCAGGGATGTACGGACATTATTAAGCTCCAGGAAACCGAGCCGGGACCCAGGAAACGCAGCTTATCGCCATAACCAGAATGGACGGCCGGCGCCCGTGCATGGTGCGAAAGGTTGGTGCGCTCCATCTACCCCAGTTGCAGAGCGTTGCGCTCTCATGTCAGCCGCATTGTCCGCCTCCGCGCGCTGGCTGGCGATCGCGCTTCCGCCTGGGCAGCGCCCAGCGTCAGCTGTGCGGGCGACGGGAGCCGAACGCGGACGGAGGGGGGCTATGGCTTGGCCATGGCTTGGCTATGGCGGGGATGGCTTGCGGCTTGCGGCTGGTGGCTGGGCGTGGTGTTCCAGCGGCTCGCGACTGGAAGCAGAAGCTGTGCGTTTGCGCGCGTCGCGCGTCGCGCGCAGCGATCAGCGAGTCTTCTCGATGGCGCCGCCACGGAGCGGACAGTGCGTTGAGCCACCTGCAGAGGTTGCGCAGCATTGCAGGCCACTGGCCACTGGTCTTGGCCACTGGTCTTGGCCACGCTTTGCGACGTGCAGGAAGGTCGGCAGGTGGTGCAGGTTTGCCCGTTACGTGAGTTCTGGCGGGAGCGCGCGGCGCGGGGGCGCGGCGTGCGGGCGTGCTGGACGCTGTGGCAGGTGGAACGACGGACGAGAGACGAGAGACGGGTGGAACGAGACGGGCTTGCTCCAGCGGCGCCATGGACCCGCTGTTCTGTCACGACGGAAACAAGAGAAACTGTCCGTCTATCCCGCTGCACGCCCACCTGGAACAGGCCGCAGGTGGATCAGGCGACAAGCCGGCCTCGGCAACCGACCTGGTCAGCAGCAGCTGACACCATGTCCCGAACGGCCATGGCACGCACGCCGGAACAGAGTGCCGAGCGCACCAGGCTCGGTCGTCTCAAGAGCTACAACACATGCATTCAGCTGCCTGCAAACTACGAGCCGCACGGCGGGCCCTCCCTGCCCTGCCCGCTCTCCTCTCGCTTCCTTGCTTCTTTCTTCCTCGCGGCACCGCAGGAGCTGCGCCGCGGCCCTCCCAAGGTCCAGTCGTCTGCGTGCCAGATACCGCTTCTGCCGTCCGTCTACATTCCGCCCGCCCCGGCGGCTAGTCGCGCGGCGCCTTGCGCATGCGCTGCACGAGCCCCGCGAGCCGCGTAAAGTCAATCTGCGGCCCGTCGCTCTCGACCGCCGTCGTGAGCCCGTCGAGCATGTCGTCGACCTGGTCGACCGACACCTTGGCGCACAGCGCAATGACCTTGCGGTACTTGACCGCGCGGTCCGCGCCATCGCCCTCGAGTGCCGCGGCGCGCTCCTCGAGGATGCTCGCGACGCGGTCCTCCCACGCGGCTATTCTCCGCAGGCGCACGAGCGCGCCCTCGTCGCCGGCCGCAGGCAGCGGCGGGTCCTGCGGCGGGTCCTGTGCGGGTTTGTCCGAGGCCGAGTCCGAGTTGGCGTCAGCAGCGGGGGCGCCGGGGGGCAGGAGGCCGAATGCCGGCGGCAGCTCCTTCTCGGCGCGCAGCGGCGTGCGGCCGGTCCACTCTGCGTCCTGCGCGTCCAGGGCGCGGCGCGCGTTCTCGGCGCGCTCGGCCTGCTGCTCCAGCGTGCTCAGG
>PQXP01000056.1:0-90616 GCA_002973495.1 Apiotrichum akiyoshidainum
GGTCAGCTACTCCACCCGCGCGCTCACCGTCAAGAGCACGCTCGATCTCAGGAGGAAGGTCATTGCGTGCTTCGAGTCCGCAGCGGCAGCGACGGGCTGCACGCACAAGGTCGACGCGCCCGAGACGGAGGTGTATGCCGAGCTCCGGAACAATATCACCCTCTCGGACGCATACGCCGACTTTATGACCAGCGCGTTCGGGCAGACGATCGGCCGCCAGGGTATCACCACCGCGTCGACCGACTTTGGAAACGTCACGTACAAGATGCCCGCTATCCACCCGGGATTCCACCTCATCTCCAATGGTGTCAACCACACCCCCGAGTTCACCACCGCAGCGGGAACCCAGGACGCCCACGAGCGCGCTATCAAGGTCGCAAAGGGCCTCGCCATGGTCGGCGCAAAGTTCCTCGATGACGACAAGTTTGCCAAGGAGGTCAAGCGCAAGTTTGACGAGTTCAAAAAGGAGATTGGAAACGACGCCCGCGCTGGTGTCCTCAAGGAGGTCAACGGAGCAGTTAGGCGGCAGTCGGAGGAGGTCGACGAGATCTGGCTGTAGTGCACATGTACAAGTGGAAGACTGTTTCAAACTAATGCTGCATGAATATCTACTCGTCATCATCGTCGTTGTGTGCGCCTCCGGCCGCCTCGCTGCGCCTAGCGCGCAGCTGCTCGTCGGTCCAGTGTGCGTCGTTGACCGCCTTTGCACGCGTCTCACGGTCATCCGTCTCCTCGCCGTACGGCTCGCGGAATGCGACGCGGACCTTGTCCCACATGTCGGCACGCGCCTCGACCTCGCCACTTCGTCCCTTGGCACGAGTCTTGCGCAGCTGCGTCCGCATTGTAATGTCCTTGAAGTAGACGCCCTTGCGCTTCTTCTTGGCCGGCTCCTCGTCGCCGAACATGTTCTCGTCGTCGTCGTCGTCTGCCGGCTCCTCCACAAACGTGAGCAGAATCTCCTTCTGCGGCTGCGCCTGCATGACCACCTCGTATGTGCGTATCCTCTCGTATGCGACGTTCTGGATGTCAGTTGTGCCAAGAGAGACTCAACTCACGGGGAAAATGTCGTCAATGTTCTCGCCCTTCTCCGCCCGGTTCTCCTCGGTGAAGACACGGAGCTTGTCCATGTCGTCGGCGTCGAGCGGTGTTGTCTCGAGGGTGTTGAGGCGGCCGAGGTCGTCCTCCTTGGGGAGAAAGTACTCCATAATCTGCTGGTCGTCCTCCATGACGGGGCGAAGGACGGCGCGGTCGAGACGTGGCCGGGAAGCGACAGCTCCGGGGTTGGCTGCAGTAGCGGCAGAGGGGCGTTCCGGGAACTTGATCATGATGTACGAGTTGGACCACGCGTCGTCGTCCGGGAGAATGTCGTATGTCTCGACCACGCGCAGGTGCTTGCGCTTTGCGTCCGGGTGGCGAATCTCCTCGATGGGCTGGGCATAGACGTCGGTAAAAGTCTTCTCGATAGCGCGGATCTGGGCGTCCTCGGATGCGTCGACGACCTCGTCCCTCTTCTCCGTCGCCTGTCGACTCCTCTTGTAACCGTCCTTCTTCGCCATGTACGACGTGTTGCGCATCCAGGACACCTCGGGCTTTCCAAGCGGCGTACTTGTTCCTGGGGCTCCGTTCACCTCGACGGGGCGCAGGGGAGTGAGCAGCTCGATGTCGGCCGCGTCGGTGAGGCGCGAGGCATCAGCGACAGGGTTGACCACGCTGTCGTCGCCGTCCCACACGCCATCAAACTCGTTCAGGTCGATTGGCATTCCCATCTCGGCGTCAAGAAGCATAGGGAGCGGCGCACTCGACACGAGCTGGTCGAGATAGCTCGGGTCTCCCAGGCGGCGGACATCTGTTTTGACATTGAGGAGCTTGGGCGGGAAGGGAGGGTCGGGGACGGGGTTTTCGAACCGCACGCGAACGAGGAGATCGAGTTTTCTGGCGTTAGAGCATGTTGCGTATGAAATACCTACGATGATGACTTGGACATGTTGCCCGGCGATGCAAGGATACGATGTGCTCGATGTCGTTGCTGATGGATGTGGAGGGAGTGGAGTGATGTTGTCCTCTTCTCTCGAGATTGTCATTGACAGTGGGTGACCTTGAGATGACTGGGCGGGATCAATTAGGTCGATAGCGGTATCAAATGCACGTGGTGTCCGAATGCGGGGTCTCCAACCCACGACGCGTCTCAGTCCTGGGTGAGTGGACTGTTGTTTTTCCCGTCTTCCCTCCACCTTTCTCCATCCTCGCCATCTCCATCCTCATGCCTGTCGCCACCATCACCAACATTAGTACATGACAACAACGCCTCTGAACGAGGCACTCAATCGCACCTCACCATGACATCCATCGAGCCCGCCGTCACAGACTCGGAGCAGGAGCTCCTCGATCAGCTCCTCAAGGAAGGCCTCGAGTTTGACGGCGAGAACATTCCCCGAAAACGCAAGCTCCTCGAGGTCGTCTTCAACGCGTGCATATCCAAGCCTATCGAGATTCCTTTGCAACAGCCGTCACGGATCAACCTCGAGCGCGCACAGCTCACCCTCTCCATTCTTGAGCGCCAGATTGCGTCCTTACCCGAGGTGCTCCTCGCGTCCTCTACCGCGAGCGATGGTGGATCAAGGCCGTTGTACGCCTGGCTCATCACCAGGATAATCATCGCGGCCACTCACTATGACGAGTACCCCGAAGCTCTCCCCCTTGTCAATTCCCTGTGCAACGCCGCAGTCCACATACTTACCGTCATCAGCCGCGACTTGACGGGCGGTGGAAGCACATACATGCGAGGGCCCCAGCGGGTGGCCAACATCCTCCGTGAACTTAGGACATTCGCAAGAGGTATGCACTCCGTAAAGAGCGGTGCTAACAGCAGACTCTCCCTCAACACTCCTTGGCTACACCGACACCCCTTCCACCTCTGACTCGCTCCCCCACCTCTTCGCGCTGCACATCGCGCTCCAGACGCCCGGCCCGTATGCCTGCGACACTGAGCTTTCTGCAGCCGTCATCCTCTCGGACATTGGAAGGCGGATCGGCCAGCAGCCCCCCACCAGGCAGGCTCGGTATGCGTCAATCGTCTCGGCCGCCATCCGCACGGTTCCCATCCGCCATGTCCTCTCCCGCGCTGCAGTTACCATCGCAGAGTGGCCCGAAGTCCCCGACGACCGCTGGCAGGCCTCGGTGCGCGACCTACTTCAGGTTGTGGACAAACATGGCGACGAATCGCTTCGCCGAGACGTTTGGTGGGCTCTGTACTCTCAGACTGACGGGCTCGAACTTGTCACGCCGGTGTCACAGCAGAAGGTCCTGCTGCTCCTCAACCCAATTCCACCACACCTTACAGCCAACATAGTCGGACGGCTCATCATGCACGGCAACCTCCAGCGATGGGCTTCTGCCACCAATGGCAGCGAACACGCCGACGTTCGCGAACGCCTGCGGCTACACTGGGAGATCCCCGAGACAAGTTCGCTGAAGCGTAAGAGGACTGATGGCCATGTCCAGATGAAGGTCCTCGAGCGGCTGCGCGAACTCATGCCTGAAGTTCCCATGGACGCCGAAACTGTTGAGAACCTGCCTCAGCTTTTGAAAGAGTGAGTTTGTTTGCTCATCATGAGCTGACAATAACAGCCTAGGCCCCCCCGTGTCGTTCAAGCTCCTCAAGAACCATGGCCTTCCGTGCACGCTGGCGTCCTGTGATGCGGGCGTCCACAAGCCGCTCCCTGCGGACGTCGCTGAAGTTTGGTTTAAGAATTGGGAATCCGTCGATGACGACCTGACGCTTATGCGTGGCATGCGGATCCTTGTCCAGCACATCGAGCCAGTCACTCTCACGTCTGCACTGTGGCCGAAAGTGCTGTGGCGGGCCTGGCGAGCGATGAAGTCCCCCGATCGTCAAACCCGGAGAGCCGCAGGGTGAGTCTCGATTGATGTGTCTGCTCACCACAGTCTCTTGATTTCATTCATCTACTCTGGCTCGCTGAGCTTTTCCGCAAAGCGTCGGAACCCAACCCGAATCATCTCCAACGTCCAGTCTCTTCTCAAGGAGCCGTATCCAGTCCAGGAGACGGCTGTTCTCCTGATTGGTGACCTTGGACATGTAGCCGATGACAAGGACCTGGCGGACATTCTCGAAATGCTCATCAGGAAGCTCGGTTCAAAGAGCAGCCCTCTCCGCAGCGTTGCCTACGCCCAGCTGATGGACATCGCTGCTCATCGCAACAAGCAGCCGTACAACCTGCTCCTCCCGCATCTCGACCGCCTGAGTGTTCTGCTCGCAGAACTCCTTGTCACACAACCCTTGGTGGTTGGAGAGGCCATGCAGTTTATCGGCTACAACCGCCAGACCTTCTTCAACCTCGAGGCGTCGCGGAAGAACGTCGTTCCCACTCTCGTGCTGCGCCGTAATCGGCCGGCACTCGAGGCTCTCGCCAGCATCTTGGGCGAGCCGCTGGCCGCAATACTCATCAACGAGGCGGCTATTGTCCAGGCCAAGATCTTCCTCCACCCTTCGGAGACAGCACGCGCTCTTGACTTTGCTGCCAACGTCATCAACGAAAACATGGACCGCAACATGCCCCCAATCACGGTCGAGAAGTATGTCCGTTTGGCTCTCGTCAACTTTGTCGTCAACATTGTGGTCGAGCTGGGTGACTATAACGAGGAAGTCCAACAGGTTGCGACAGCAGCTCTCAGCAACGTCTTGCACACCGTGAGGCACGATGGCGACCTGGGCTCCTTCCTCAAACCCCACATGCTGGGTATCCTTCACCACATGTCTGACCAACTGGTACTCCCGCGCACGACGGCAGACCAGAAGAACAAGATTATCCGCAGCATTGGAAAGCTTGTCGAGCTGGTGGGCGACTCCATGGCCTCGTTCTCTCCTCAGGTACGTTTGCGGACGTGTCCGAGTCTAACCCATAGATCATCGCTAGTCTGCAGAGTACTCTTGATGTTCCCGATCTCCGATACGAGACTCTGCGGACATGGTACGTCTTCATCGACTTTCTCAAGTTTGCCGACGTCGGTCCATTCATCGGCCCAACCATTGCGGCGCTCGTCGAGAACTGGACCGCATTTGACCCTCAGCAGCGGGTCTCTGCCACCAACATTATCAAGGTTATTTCTGGCAACGCCTCGCACCTCAAGGCCTTCCAGGACGACATTGTTCGCTTCGACCACATCGCGGAGCTCGCCCCCTACAGCAACGCGCTGCTCAGGTACAGGGAGCAGTGGTCTACAAAGACGCACTTGAAGAAGCTCATTGACCGTGCCGACAGTAACAACCTCGCCGTGTCGACCGCGTCAATGCGCGAGGTGCGCGACCTTATGCAAAGCAAGTACACGGATATTGTCAACCTCGCCCGTGGTGACATGTTCGATCCCGTCGTTGGCAACCTCATCACATCGCTGCTGGGCGCGGCAACACGAGACGGCGAATGCGACGAGCTCAAGGATCTCGCCTACGAGTGTTTTGGCCTCCTCGGTGCTCTCGACCCCGACCGCGTCCAGACCGACCGGAAGGAGTCGTCGTTGATGATCATGTCCAACTTTGCCGACCACGAGGAATCCATCACCTTTGCGATCCATCTCATTGAGAAGCTCCTTGTCGGTGCGTTCAGGACTACAAACGATACAAAGCACCAGAACCGTCTCTCCTTTGTGCTCCAGGAGTTGCTCAAGTTCTGTGGCTTTGACCAGCGTCTTGTCAATCGATCCGGATCTGTGCCAACCAGGACCCGGCAGCGTTGGGACAGACTGGGAAAGGATGTTCTCGAGACGGTGACACCACTCCTCAACGCGCAGTACCAGCATAGCGTGTATAATACCTCCAAGCTGCAGTATCCGATCTACCCAACCATGTCGACGTATCGCGAATGGCTCCAGGCTTGGACTGTCGACCTCATTGGGCGTGTTCAAGACCTGAAGAACCCGAACGACACCAATGGCGACGCAACGCAGATCTTTGGTGTGTTCAACACAGAGCCAAAGAGCATGGATGTCGCTGTCGCCCACCACCTGCTCCCTCACCTTGTTCTCCACATTCTCCTGTCAGGAGATGACGCTGCTCGCGATCAGATCAAATCTGAGATTCACTGCGTCCTGTACAACCAGGTCAGCCCGGACGCTGACAGCGCACCCGAAAAGCGCACTCTCAGTGCGCAGGTCATCTTTGAGCTCATGGATCATTTGAGTAAGTGGCTGCGTCAAGCCCGCGTGGAGGACCGCCACGAGCGCCGCTCGTCCTCCAGAAACCCGGTCGACAAGCTTCTTTCCAGCATCGACACAGAGCTGGCTGCCAACGCCGCTATGAAGTCTCGAGCGTTCGCCCGCTCGCTCCGAAACTTTGAGGAACGCATCGTCTACCTCCGAACCAGCGAGAACCGCAAGAATGCCGAGCTGCAGCCCTACTATGAGAGTCTCCACGAGATCTACGCGGAGCTTGACGAGCCAGACGGCATGGAGGGCGTCTCTGCGTATGTGGTCTCGCCTACCCTCGAGCTGCAGATTCGTGAACATGAGAGCACTGGTCGCTGGACATCAGCGCAGAGTTGCTGGGAGGTCTGCTTGCAACACTCTCCCGAGGATGTCAAATTCCAGGTCGGTCTGCTCAAATGTCTGCAGAATCTGGGCCATTATGGTGAGATCGCCGACGCTAGATGGAAAGCTGACTCTAGACTCTATCCGAACGCACGTCCGTGGCGTCATCAGCAACATGCAAGGTCCCGACATGCGCAAGGAGCTTATCCCCTTCCAGGCTGAAGCGGCCTGGACCATTGGTGACTGGCAGACGGTTGCGCAGACCGCCAAGAGTGGTCCACCTATCGCCGACGTCTTCCTCGCCATTCGGGAAGGCAAGAACATTAACGAAGTGCTTGTGCAGGCTCGTCGCAAGATTGGCTCCATGATCACTCCTGGCGAGTACTCTCGCGCTTACGACGCGGTGCTCCAGCTGCACATGCTGCGCGAGGTGGAGATGATTCATACTACTGACCTGTCGATCGCCTCGGCAAGGGATAACCGCAACGCTGGGGCTGTCGTCCGGCGATACGCAGACGAGCTCATTGCCACGCTGGCGGATCGCTTCGACATGGCGCTCCCCGTCTTCCGAGTCCGTGAGGAAGTCCTCAACAAACGACGCGCAGCTTTCAGTCTTATGAACTCGAACCGACTGCGCGGCGAACAAGGCCCAGCCTGGATCCAGAGTGCCAAGATTGCGCGCAAGGCGGGCTACGAGCAGGCGGCGTATAGCGCGGCGCTGCAGGCGCACGAGGCCGACGCACCGTTTGCCTTCATTCAAGCTGCCAAACTCATCCACAAGAATGGCGACGTTCTCAAGGGCTTGCGCGAGCTCGAGAATCCCGTTGCTCGACTGGTCAAGGAAGCCGATAACCCTGGCGGTGGGATCATCGACCTTACCGACGCGCCAAAGACTGAGGATGACTTTCGCCGACACCGCAGCCTGGCCAAGGTGAGTCGTCGTTTCGACCTGTTCTAACTCCAGGCTGTCCTTTTGGAAGCACGGTGGTCACACGAGGCGGACCGGTTCGACCAGAATGACATTATTCGCCGATTCCGAAAGGCGACAGAGCTTGGCGGAACGCTCGAGTCGCCGTACTTTCACCTGGGTCGCTACTATGACACTCTAGCATCCAACGTCACCAGTCTGGAGGAGATCTCAGCCTACAACCACTTTACCTGCCTCAACTACCAAGAAGCACTGCAGCGGGGCGTCAAGTACATCTACCAGACGATGCCCAGGCTGCTCACTGTCTGGCTCGACCTTGGTGACAAGCCCGAGTCGAAGAAGAACTCTACTGTATCGCAAAACTTCCAGCTCATCACCAAGCTCATGGACAAGTCGCGTGGCAAGATCCAGACATACCAGTATCTCACCTCATTCCCGCAGATTGTCTCGCGTATCACACACCAGAACCAGGAGGTGCGCGATGTGCTCGTCAAGATTGTTAGCCGTGTCATCCGCGACTACCCGGCACAGGCGCTCTGGCCAATCGTCGGCGCCATGCAGTCCAAGCGCAAGGACAGGCAAGACGTTACTAAACTTATTCTGCACAGAGCAAAGGTGAGGGGAATGGAGGGGACACTTGCTAACCCGTTCCAGGGCAGTGCAGGCAACACCGAGCTTGCCAATCGGATCCAGGACGCAAAGAATCTCTCGACAACGCTCCTCAGGCTCGCCGAGGACAAGCCAGATGCCAAGGCCCGCGAGGCGTCTATCAATACGAAATACCCCTACGTCAAGAAAGTGTTCCCCTCGACAATGATTATGCCGCTACAGGACGCTCTTACGTGTGTCCTCCCGACGCCTGGGTCCGTTTTAAAGGCGCATCAAGCGTTCCCAGTGCCTCCTGTCGAGATCAAGGGTGGGTCATGGGGAGGTTCTCCGTCTAACTCTCAGGTATCGTGGACAAGGTGGACATTATGCCCTCGCTCCAGCAGCCAAAGAAGCTGGTGTTCATCGGAACAGACGGTAACAACTACCCCTTCCTCTGCAAGCCGCACGACGACCTGCGCAAGGACGCGAGGCTGATGGACCTCAACGCAATGATCAACAAGTTTCTCAACTCGGCCTCCGAGTCCCGTCGCCGCCACCTCTATGTGCGGACGTACGCTGTCATGCCGCTCAATGAGGAGTGCGGTCTCCTCGAGTGGGTCAGCCACACAAACGCGCTGAAGAGCATTCTGGAGAAGAACTATACGCGCAAGGGCATTCGTATATACGTGCATCTGGAACCCCTGGCTATCACTGACCCAGCAGAGCAGCGACATTTACACCAACCTGGAAGCCGCTCGCAAAGGCCCAACCCCGCTGGTCGATGTGCCACACGTCTTCAAGACCAAGGTCCTGCCGTTGTACAGGCCCACAGTGTTCAACGACTGGTTCCTCAACACCTGGCCTGAGCCGACAGCGTGGCTCACGAGCCGCACCAACTATGCGCGCACGTTGGCCGTCATGTCCATGATCGGCTACGTCCTTGGTCTGGGCGACCGCCACGGAGAAAACATTCTCTTTGACGGCCTGAGTGGCGACACGGTGCATGTCGACCTGAACTGTTTGTTCGACAAGGCCAAGACATTCGAGGTGCCGGAGCGTGTGCCGTTCCGCCTGACGCACAACATGGTGGATGCGCTCGGCGTCACTGGAGTGGAGGGTGAGTACTGCTGCCTGGCGCGACTAACCCGCAGGCGTCTTCCGCAAGGCTGCAGAGATCACGATGGAGATCCTGCGCTCAAACGGCGACTCGCTCATGAGTGTACTCGAGGCATTCGTACACGATCCGCTCGTCGAGTGGACAAAGTCGAGAAAGCATGCCGACAGAGATGTGCGCGTCACCGCCGACAAGAACCTGCGCCCGATCCAGAAGAAGTTGCGCGGCGTCATTGGCGAGGTGGAGCGCAGCGTCCCGAACCAAGTCGAGATCCTCATCAGGGAGGCGACGAGCGCGACTAATCTTGGTCACATGTATGTTGGATGGGCGGCGTGGCTGTAGTATTCTCCTGTAGAAGTTGGATGTACTGTGTGAATTACAACAGCAGCATCAGCAACAGCAATGAGTAGCAGCTGATCAGTAGCGCACCAAAGATCATTGGTCTTCTCGGTCAGTTCAGTTGCTCCTGCTGCCTCAATTATGGCTCACACCCAACTCTAGCGAGAAGGTAGTACATGCATCACCATGCCCGCGTCGCGCACCCACGAACGGTCACTGTGGCTGTTGTGTCTGTAGTAAAAATGCTAAACTCCAACAGATACAGTAGACTTAGAACTTGAGCTCGTGGAAGCGGTCGCCCTTGGAGAGACCCCACGAAGCCTTAAGGTACTTGGCGAGGTTGTCGACCTGCTTGACGGCAGCGAGGACGGGGGCGTCGACAGCCTTCTGCTCCGACTTCTTCTCCTCGGGGAAGGCCTTCTTCTCCTTGCCCTCACCGAAGAACTCGCCCTCCTTGGTCGACTTGGCGGCCTTGGACTTGGCGAAGTAGGCGTCGTTGACGGTCTCGGGGACCTTGACGGCGGCAACGTCAACCTTGGTCGAGGTGGCGATAACGTAGGCCTGCGAGACACGACGGAGGGGGACACCGTTGAGCCTGAAATGTTAGCAGCTGGACCTGGCCAGATCATGGCAGAAACGCACTTGAAGGGGCCGGTAACGAGGAGGAGACCCGAGTCGAGCTGCTTAAGGAAGACAACACGACGACCAGCGAAGCGGCCGGCAAGGAGGATGAGGACGGTACCGGGGGTGATCGAGCCACGGAGCTTGGTCTTGCCGGCAACCTTGCGCGAAACCTTGGGCGAGCGAACGTCCTCGGCGGGGTAGAACTTGGAGGCCTTGGCGGTGGGGATGACACGCTTCGAGCCGTTGGCCTTGCCGCCGATGGTCTTCTCAATGGTGGCAGGAGCCTCGGCCTTGGGGGCGGCCTTGGCGGTCTTCTTGCCTGGATGTTAGTTTCGCTGCGCACAATGGAAATTAATTTGTCGGCGGGGAACGGGTGTTTGGCACACGCCAGGCGAACGACTTTCGACTGGACTGGACGGGACCACACGAGCTCGTCGACGCAGCTGTCGACACGGACCGCAACGGAGAGGCGGGACGCACAGCAAGACGTATACACCGTCATCTGCGCCCCCCGCGCTCTCCGCCGACAGCGCTCTCCCTCAAATCTTCTCCCTCCGACATCGCTCCTCCGCTCGTCGTCCTCGCGCTCTCCAGTCCAGTCCAGTCCGTCCGTTTCGCTCGTCGACATCGCGTGTGCCGTTTTCCCGTCCTCTCCGCCCCGGTGGGCTCACCCTTGAAGAGACCGCGCTTGGCAGCGACGCCGGAGCGCGAAAGCCTGCCAACGTTGCGCGAGATGGGAGCGTTGCGGACCATTCTGTGGTGTGTGAGCAAGGCGTTGGATTTGGCGTCCGTGTCGTCGACGGTGGTGCTGGGTACGCACTTTGTTGTTGGGTTGACGGTTGCAGAACTGTGCGAAGACCCAGATTGGTGATTTCCACCCAGCGGAGCAGCGAGGGAGGGGTAGTGGGAGGGAGGGGCAGTGGGAGGGAGGGGGGGCTGTGGGTGGGAACCAGCAGGCGGCAGCAGCAGCAGCAGCGTCCAGTACAGGGCCCTCCCTGGGATGCATGGCAGGGGACGCCAGGCTGCCAGGCTGCCAGGCTGCCTGCGCCAAACAGCCAAGTTAATTCTTCGCTGTTGAAAACGTTAAGTCCACGTCGGAGTTATCGAACGAAAAAATTAGTGGCATAACGTGGTAAAGCCCCAACTGCATTAACTGCATCAGTTGCCCCCGCCGGCGATAAATTTTATCACCGACACTCTCGTGCGATAGCTTCTGACGCTTTCGAACCATTACGTCATCGATATACATTGCTCTCGCCATGCATGCTCTCGCTGTATGTACAAGCTGCCTACATTAGCTACACCTACTCCAATGTCAATCTTCTGTAACTACTCTTCGCGCTTTACATGTTGGCTTTGTTTTCTACTGCCGCACATATTCCAGCACGAGCTTCAACACATCGACGTGAACTTGCGTCATGCGAGCCTTCTTTCTCCGTTCAGTTGATTTCTCGCACTGCACATGATGCACATGATCCGGCACGAGCTTCTCACGGCTCGGATAGCCCCGCACGAGTATGGGCACATCCTTGGACACTTGCGTTCACCGAGCCTTGCGCCGCTCCTCGTACTCGTCCGCTCCTTGGTCGCGCGCGGGCCCAGCACGAGGGACTCCACGCAGGATACCAGGGGCGTACCTCCAGTGGTGGCAATGTTGAGAGCGCCGTAGCCTCTCTCCTCCAGGGCGGGTCCAGGAGTCGCTTGTTGCGGCGGTAGCCAAAGTGGATCGGGAGAGGGTTGTTAACCGCGACCCCGAGTGTGCGAATCTCGGCTACCGTTGGCCCGTTGCAACGGTACGACTGGAAGACGCTCGGCGAGAAGCGGAACACTGAGGGGAACGAGGCACCCTGGAACATTCCTTTGTTCTGCAGGCTGGTGAGGCGGCTCTTGAGGTATGGAGCAGCACAGTCAGGATCTACCCTCCACAAACGCAACCTACTTATGTTGCCCAAGAACGTCTCGATGGTACTGCAGCGAAGGCTTCGGACAAACATGTTCCACATGCGGAGTTCGATCCGCGTGTTGACCCTCGAAGTCAAAGTTCGGGGCAGACATTGGATACCTCGTCTTCTGGCCAAAGTTCATGCCAACACCGTGCATTGTGTGCGCCAGAAGGGTGGTCCCGAGGGGATTGTGTGCGAGACAGGAGAAGGCCATGAAGATGCTTGTGGCCTCGTCACGGTTTCCGAAGCGGAGGAAGTGCCTCGCCCAGAGGACGAGCACTCTCGCGACAGTATTATTGGGGTGTGGTGTATTCTTGCTGTCGCAGGCATTCACTGCTCGGTGGTGTGCCCGCAGGGCCATGCGAAAGATGCTTTCGTAGTGGACTCGGGGCTCCAACCGTAGCAGAGGAATTCCTCGCGGTTGCGGCGAAGCCGTCGCCCGTACTGGTTTCTGATGTGTTAGTGAACCGCCAGGCGATTGACCTATTCGAGCTGCGAGAAAATGGTCTGGAGATCGAAAGCACATGGGACCCAGTCTTCGAGGAGCTTCTCGTTCTTCGCGGGGTCGTAATTCCTGGCCGCGTCTGCAACATCGACAATGGGCGGCAGGTCGTCGTAGATCCATGTATCGCCCTCCCAGATGGAGGTATGGGGGGCGACCAAGCCGGTGGTAGGAGAGAGACAGCAGCGAGGATGGGATGCTGAAGATGAGCAGGACTTGAGGGTGAGGATGCAGCAGTAGGAGATTGTGAGGATGTGCTGAAGGCTGAGGAGAAGCTCACGGTAATGCTGGGTGATGAAGAAGAAGAGGAATCAAGAGTGACCGCCTTCCCTCCCTTTTTATACAGAACTGCGTGTTGAGAAAATGACCTTCCCTCCCTCTCCTGGCTGGCCTGGCTGTTGATACAGTAGTACACTCAGCACGGCTGGCGTGAAGCCGCGCGGCTGTCTTCCCTCCCTCCCTGACAGCTGACCGTCGATCATTGTGCACGAGACAATGATCGACAGTTCCTGAAGCAGCAGATTGTTCAAACAATCTGGGCACTGTTCGGTGTTGACTCTAGACCATACTGGGAACAGCCAGGTCAGGCCTTGAGGCTGGTGCCATGCGCCGAGGGGTGGGTGTGGGTGTGGGTGCGGGTGTGGGTACCCCCTGTTGTACATAAATCTTGAGCTGTCCAGCTGCTGACGGTCAGGTTGCTAATGTTATGTTTGCTTGATAATGCATTACGACAGTGGCATGAGAGATACGTGCAGCAGCCGCAACGAGCGGGGCCATGACTACAGCTACGATCAGGGTACTGCGATTCTTCTGGAGATCGGGGTGTGTGGTGGATGGTGGTACCCCGCGGTGGCTGCGACAGTCGCAGTCTCCCCGCAGCCGACGCCGACCTACAATCCAGAGCTCTCCGAGGCTCGGGTAACCCAACTACACGCCCAGCTACTGATGCATGGACCTTGCTTCACGACGGAAACGGGGGAGACAAAGCATCACCGCTTTGTGGCGCGTTTTTGCGGCGCCACTCGCGACTACCACCTTTGGGACATGACAACGTTCGTCGTGGCGCCGTGCAGCTTTGTCATACCTACACAATCAGTCAGCCAGCCATGCTGCTGCGTCTTTCGATGCAGACTCACTTTTTGTCATCTGTTAATTATTGTGTCCAGAAGAAAAAAAGAAGAAAAAAAGAAGAAAAAAAAACAAAAACAAAAACAAAACAAAAAACGAAAGAAAAAACATGCGAGCCTTGAGCTGGTGTCGCAGCTCCTTATACTGTAGAGACAGTGAGACGTGGGACGCAGAGGTTGATTGCCCAGACCAGTACGCGGCGGGCGCGAGATCAGCACCACCCGCTCTCCCTCGAATCCGGCCCCCGACCAGCCGACCTCATTGTCGACACCGCCGACGCTGCCAGGAACTACGACCCAGCCAAGAATGACAAACGCACCTCGAGGCCGGCTGTGGGATCGCAGTCGAAGAGAACCCTATGATATTACGATACCATCTGAATCCAGAACTATCTTTGCCTGCCAGGGGATCAAGGGAGCTGTGGTAGACTAGCTAGAGTAGACGAACCGCCTGGCCGCGCTGGCTGACACTGCCACATTGGCGCCGACAGCTTCCCCTTGTTCAGAGTTGTCGTTTATCACGTGATCCGCGAAGCTTTGCGGGTTCTGAGCGGACAATGGCGCATGTCCGTGTGTTGGAATGCACCCCCCACACCCCCGCACCCTGAAACAGTCCAGGCCAGTGCGGATAGCGCCCACCCGAGCAGCCGAGGGGAAATGTGCTGGACGGGTGCCCTTGCCGCCCTTGCTGCCAGCGAGCAGCCCACTGCACCCGTTCTCAGAACTTGTCACAACCAAAGACAACATCAACATCCCCTATACCCGCTACGATGATAGCCATCGCGCCCTCGGCCGACCCAAACTTCCCCATCAATCTCAACATCCACCCCTTGCACCTCAAGGGCACCGCCGCGTCCGAGGGCGCCGACGCGCACGGCCAGCAACAGGCCATTGCAAAGTACGGCATTGCGGGGCGCGTCTGGGAGGCGAGCGCTGGCCTGCTCGCGTACGTCACTCCGGGGGGCCCTGGTGAGCCGTCGTGCTCCTTGTTCACCTCCGAGTCGCGCGCGCCGCACCGTATCCTGGAGCTCGGATCGGGACAGGCGCTCGCGTCACTGCACCTTGCCGCCCGCCTGCCCCCCACCGACACTGTCGTGCTCACCGATCTGCCCAACGTCGTCCCGCTGTGCAACCAGAGCGTCGAGACGTGGGAGGAGGAGGGCGAGGGCGCAGGGCGCGAGCACGCGCGCGTCGTCGTCCAGCCGCTCGCCTGGGGCGAGGACGCGTCCCACCTCAAGCAGTTTGGCCCGTTCACCCACCTCCTCCTCTGCGACCTCGTACGTCCCGACATGCACGCTCCCGCTGACGCCAGGTGTACTTTCCCCACCTCTACCCGCCCCTCCTCCGCTCGCTGCTCGAGATCACCGAGCCCACAAACGCGAGCCCCGTAGACCCCGAGGCGGACGTCTTTGGTCCCGAGATTATCATGGCATGTACGTCACCACCTTTATCAACCCAATCCTAAACCTAACGGCTGCAGGGAAATCGCGCTCACTCGGTCTTGAAGAGTCCTTCTTCGACTCGTTTAGCCGCTACTTTCGCTCCGAGCCCGTCACGGACGGCGGCTGGGACGAGGAGGTCAAGATTTTCCTCTGCCGCCGCTGGCGCATCACCGACGAGTGGCGCCTCCCGGAGATGAACCACGTCATGGCCGGCGCACCAGGCGTCGTGCAGGGCCGCAGCTTTGACCTCGTTGACAGCCTGTTCTCCGCCATCGAGTGGTAGGTCGTTGGATGACAGGTATTACATGGACGAAATTGATTTCTACAATGCTGGGTGTGCTCGTGGCTGCTGCTTCTACTTTGTCCTCGACTATGTCTTTTGGGCTCTTGGTAATGCCTCTACAAGAAGTATGCTATCGCCTGTTGTAGTTAGTAAAATGTAACTCTTATTGCGCACCTTCTGGTTCTGCTGCTGTGCTGGTCCGTCACGTTCGTTCTCTGGTGCCGCGTCAAATACGTTGAAGAAGCGTCTCCCGTCGGGGGACACTTCGAGGATAGATGCCATGTTGCCGCATCTGAGGTCAGCGGGTACCTTGTAAACTACCCACCTGTAGCAGTAGTTTGGTGCGCTCCACACCGTGCTGAGCTGGTTGTCGTACAGAACCGAGTAGCCCTCCATACACAGCTGGTGCGCGCGTAGGACGTGGTTCATGCCGTTGAGCGTCAAGAACTTTTTAACAATAGATGCGCCAAACGTGTAGCCTGCTCCGCGCGGCGAGATGGCAAAGTCCTCCTTCTCCGGGTCCGGGTCGCTCCAGACAAGGTCGGCCATAGGTCCCTCGTGCGGGATCTCGCGGAAGCGGTCAATGACCTTGACCTGGTCAATGTGATGGATACTCGGGCTGAGGCCGCCGTGGACACAAAAGATGGTGTCATCAATGACAACCGACAGGGTGAGAAAGTCGAACATGTCCGTAAAGTACTGCCACACTGTCGGCGAGCCGTACTTGCGCGTGCATTCGAGGTAGAAGCCGTATGTCTGGGGATCAGCATTGTGGGTGTTGGGGGGCAACAGGGTCATGACGCTCAGACATCCGTTCTCTTTGGCTTGCCCCGGGTTCCTGCCACGCGCGAGCACGAGCAATATACCACAGCAGGCTCGCCGGTACTTCATCCCCCGGAGGGGTCAGAGTCCTCTATTGTAATTATCATCTCGGCGCGGCTCGAGTGCGAGGGAGCGCGACTCACTTGTGTGACGGCTCGAGACTCGTGGTTGCCACGGATGAGCTGGATGCGCTCGGGATAGCGCAGCTTGAGGCAGGTGAGGAGCGATATGGTCTCGACCGAGTGCAGGCCGCGGTCGACATAGTCGCCTGTCCAGTTAGCTCATGAATGACGCGTCGGGATCGCGACACGGGTGTTGCGCATCACATACCGAGGAAGAGATAGTTTGTGTTCGGTGCCGGACCGCCGATTCTAAAGATCTCGATGAGATCATGAAACTGTCCGTGAATGTCGCCCACAACGGTGACGGGCGACGAGACGTGGACGACGTTGGACTCGCGCATCAAGACCTCCTTTGTCTTTTCGCAAATCTCGCGCAGCAGCTGCTCGCCCAGCAGCTGCTTGTCCCGTAGCCTGTCGATGCAGGCATCGAGGTCGAAGGGCGCCATTCATGCGCCAGTGCCGGGTGGCCGGGGTGAAACGAGTGTCAGGGGTGGTGGTGGTGGGTGCTGAGAGGTGGGAGAGAGTGGATGACAAGAACAAGAGGAATGATGGTGATGATGGTGGATTGTTGATGATGGATTCGACAAGGACGCAAGATCTGAAGCACCAGCCTGGCTGCCTGCTCCTGGTTCGTGCCTGCCTCCTGGCGCAACGTGGCCCAGCTGAACCTTGCTGCAACTGCCGCCCACTCCGCCACCCACACCTGCGCTCTCGCCGGTCTCAGTCCTCCGCAATTGAGTGATGCATGCATGCAAAGGACATACCTTGTAGACGAGGAGGCGCTATGCATGGCAGTGGGGCCACCTCTGTCCAGGCGACAATGCTGCCTGAGGTGCTATTGGCCACAGTGCCTCGTCTGAGCAGCCTGCCATTTGCCACTCTGCTTCTAGATGCTTCGGAGTTGCTCCTCACCGCCGACGCGCCAGCATGTACGCAGAGCGCAGCAAGCCATACCTTGCCCAACGTTCCAGCTCAGAGAGTGGAAGCAACTGTGATCACATGCATGCAATGACTGGGCCACTCGGTCAGCGTTCACAGACCAGTGTGGCATCCAATAGGCCTGCGCCACCCGACCGGCGCCTAGGATTCAGGCACTTGGTACTCGAGTGCCCAGGTCGGTCGGTCGAGCATCGACCACTCGCGGTCATCATTCCATCGACATCCACACTTCCACCCATACTCTTACCCCCTCGCCACCACCGTATTCACATCTAGCCATGGTCCTCGCTGACCTCGGCTCGCGCCTCCACGACGCTCTCAACCAGTTCTCCCGCAGCTCTACCATCGACGATGCTGTACGTACCACTCCCAATGGAGCTCCATCTCAGTCGGTGCCCATCGCAGTGCCGGGCCCTCCTCCACCTGCTTTCCTGAACATCCACAGGGGGGAATTCCACTATGTGCTCTAGTTGTATGTGACACTCACCCCCCAGGCCATCGATGCCCTCGTCAAGGAGCTCTGCGCCGCCCTCCTCGAGTCCGACGTCAACGTCAAGCTCGTCTCCCAGCTGAGGAGCAAGGTCAAGGCCAAAGTACGTCGTAGATCGCCACGCGGCAGCTCACACCAGGTCAAGAAGAACCTCGAGGAGGCGGAGAAGGCCAGCGGCCGTGAAGTGAACAAGAAGAATGCTGTCCAGAAGGTGAGTTGTCTGAACCATCCTAAACTGACCTCAGGCTGTCTACGATGAGCTCGTCACGCTCGTCGATCCCGGAACCGAGCCGTACAAGCCCGTCAAGGGCAAGGTCAACGTCCTCATGGCCGTTGGTATTCAGGTATGTTGATTGCTTGAGAGCGCATCTGACTCTCCCAGGGTGCCGGTAAGACGACTACTTGTACCAAGCTTGCCGTCCACTACCAGCGCCGCGGTTTCCGCACATGTCTCGTGTGTGCGGATACATTCCGTGCCGGTGCCTTTGACCAGCTCAAGCAGAACGCGACCAAGGCCAAGATCCCCTTCTTTGGTTCGTACACCGAGACTGACCCCGTCGCGATTGCCTCGCAGGGTGTCACAAAGTTCCGTAAGGAGCGCTTCGACGTCATTATTGTCGACACTTCGGGTCGTCACAAGCAGGAGAGCGAGCTCTTTGAGGAGATGGTCGCCATTTCGGCCGCTGTCAAGCCCGACATGACTATCATGGTCCTCGACGCCTCGATCGGTCAGGCTGCCGAGGCCCAGAGCAGGGCGTTCAAGGACAGCGCCGACTTTGGATCCATCATTGTCACCAAGCTCGACGGCCACGCCAAGGGTGGTGGAGCCATCTCGGCCGTCGCGGCCACCAAGACCCCCATCATCTTCCTTGGTACCGGCGAGCACCTCAACGACCTTGAGCGCTTTGCTCCCCAGCCGTTCGTCTCCAAGCTTCTCGGCATGGGCGACATCCAGGGCCTCATGGAGCACATGCAGGACATGGCCAACGCCAACCCCGACAGGCAAAAGGACCTCGCCAAGAAGCTCGAGCAGGGCAAGTTTTCGATCCGCGATTGGAGGGAGCAGCTGTCAAACATCATGGGCATGGGCTCGCTGTCCAAGATTGCCTCCATGATCCCCGGCATGCCGTCCGGCATGATGGAGGGCGGCGAGGACGAGGCGGCCGCCAAGCTCAAGCGCATGATCTTCATCACCGACGCCATGCGCGCCGACGAGCTCGACTCTGACGGACTCATCTTCTTCACCATGGACAAGGCCGGCAACCCCGTCGGCCTCAACAAGCGCGCCCGTCGTGTCGCCCAGGGCTCGGGTACCTCGATCCGCGAGGTCGAGGAGCTCCTCGCCCAGGCCCGCATGATGGCCGGAATGGCCCGCCAGGCCGGCGGAAAGAACGGCTGGATGTCAGCTATGCAGAAAATGCAGCAGGTAGCTGGAGGAAAGCCTATGGGTCCTAATGGAATGCCATCGCAGCAGCAGATCGAGGCTATGCGGGTAAGTGCTGCGCGACCTGGGTTCGATAACTGCTGATACTTTCCAGAAAGCGATGCCTCCTGACATGATGCGCAAGCTCCGCGCCGCCGGTCCCCAGGGCGCTCAGAAGATGATGCAAGACCTTATGGGGGGTGGAGGAATGGGAGGAGCTGGTGGAATGCCCGATCTCGGCTCCCTCATGGGCGGAGGAATGCCCAACATGGCCCAGATGCAGCGTGAGTGCAGCTGGAACGGCAACCTGACAGAGCTGACAGAAATCAGAGGCGATGCAGATGATGGGGGGCGGTGGCGGCGGAATGCCCAACATGGCTCAGATGCAGGGTGAGTGAAGTTGAATAACCGAGATCCCAGAGCTGACAGGTCCCAGAGGCCATGCGGATGATGGGGCAAAGATGAGGAAGGACATGACTCATGATGCCCGGCATGATGTCCGGCCTCGGCGACGACGGACGACCAGGCCCCCGCCTCCAAGGCCAACGAGCCCGCGGTCGATGATGCCTGTTCGGCAGCTGAACAGGCAGGCGAGAGCGCAGTTGCGAGAGCCAGTTGCGAGAGCGCAGTTGCTTTGGGTGCCACCCGCACGCTTGCCAACGTCAATCTTATAGGCTACCACGACGTGTCCCGTGCTCTTGATTACAACACCCAACAATATAGCAAACCATAACGACGACAATATGCATAGAAGATTGTGGGCGCTATGATGCACTCTGCATGCTGCGTGGCGAGCGTGGTGAGGCCGGGTGCGAGTGTGGCGAACAGATGTTCGGGGATGGTTGGGTTTTTGATGTTGGGAAATGCTACTGCCAGATTCGACACATTCCGCCTCATGGTTTGTGTGAGTTCTCGGCCCCAGCACCAGTCCAAGATTCAGCAGCCGCAGGTAAAATCAAGCTTGCCGAGCCCCGTCAACTGCCCACAAGGGTACATCGTTGCGCTACATCGTATCCTATAAATCGTACATAACCAATTAACTGGACCGTTTACTCGTGTCCGCCTCCGTCATCCGCAACTTGTCTCCTCCTACTTCTCGGTGCGCGGGCGCTTCGCCGGGGGCCGCTCGTGGTAATCGCTACTCGGCTCACAGCTCTCCTCTATGAGGAGCGCCCTGTCGTCCTTTCGTCTCTGATTTGTATGGCCCGCTCCCGCTGGGTCTTCTCTGGGTTGGCGGCACGGTTTTCCAAGCTCCCACAGGGCGCTCTTGCTAGACACGCCGGCCGCCTCTGCCCGCTCAGCCTCCCTCCGCTCGTCCTGCTTGTTCGGGAGACCGGCGGCCTTGTCGGCCGCGCGTTTGGCCTTCTTCTTCCTGTCGTCCTTGTTGGGGAGACCGGCGTCCTTGTCGGCAGCCCGCTTATCCCGCACGCGCTGCACGCGCTTTGGGCGCCTCGGCCCCATATCGCTCCACGACGGCAGAAGACCCTCTGGCGACGGCACGGCGACATGGATGCGCGTGGCGGAGGGGGCGAGTGGACCGATCCGTCATCGACGATGAGCACGGGGAGAGTGTTGAGCTTCAGCGGCGGCGCCGTGTCGTCGCTCGTGGGAGCACTGGGCGAGCTGACGACCTAGGGGTGGCGGATGGAGCCTCGTGCTGAACAGACTTGGCGACCACGACCGGCGCGGAAGCCTCGGTGGCGGCGGGCTCGTCGATGAAAGTCGCAGAGACAATGATCTCGCGCCCGTGTTCGACAGTCGGGGTGCTGGGCATGGACAGGGGCATGACCTCGGCGGGCGAAGGCGCCTCGAGCTCGGTAGAGAGCTCGGCCGCGGTCGAGGTGGGCGCAGCAGCAACCTTGAGCTCGCGAGTGGACGAGACTTCCAATCGCCGTCCGCGGAATCCCCAGGTCGAGGTCATTGCCGTACCGAGTCCGAACCATCAGACTCGTCCGAGTCGGTGCTCTCGAGCGCGTTGGGATAGAGGGTGAGTTGAGAGTAAAAGAGAATCAAAGCCAGAGGAGTGAAAGACACCTTGCGTGGCCGAGGAAGACAAAGGAGAGGCCGAGAAAGACACATTGTGCGGCAGGGAGGCAAGGAAGACCCATGTCTTTGGACACCAGACCGCGCCACATGCATATCTTCGTCTTCGATCCATTCATTGAACTATTGTTTCCTCGCCACAACTCATTCGCCACACTCACTCCCCGCTTCGTGTAGCACCGCGACCATGCATACACCGAGATGCATGCACAAGGCGCATACATTGAGATGCATACACCAAGATGCCCTCACAGTAGAACCCATGCATACCAGCCTTAATCGCCAGTGGCATGCAGCATGGGCCCAAGTCGGATGAAATCCGGCCGGCAGCCTGGAGCTGTCGTGTGCGGCGGCCCGCGGCCCTGTCGTCGGCGACGGGGTCCCCACTGGCGGTGGCGTCTGTGTGCATCTGTGTGGTGGCGTCGGCTTCGCCCCAGACATGTAGATTTTGTTGCCCTCTCCATGTACCCGCCCGCGTCGTGCACACCGAGCCCAGCAGGCCAGCAGGGTTACCCATAAGTCCAAAAAGTCAGCCGCGTAGGGGCCGGGCAAGAATCATGTATGGCGGTAGTGCGGTCCCGTTAAGCCTGCACACCGCTGACGTTTCGGGTCTCGGAGACTCGATACTCGGGCGATTCGCACTTGTGACTGCGACTTGCCGCGACTTGCGACTGCGACTCGGCCGACACACCTGAGTTATCCGAGATAGAAGAGCCGAGATCCAGGCGGTGTGTCTCGTCTCCCCGGCCTCGGCCTCTTTAGTCGGATCACCTCGCCCCACGCCTCCCACCTCACGCTTCTTCTGCCTTGCATCACTCTCTGGCAGTGCGCCAGTCCTCCCCTCCTCCTTCGCCACTGCATTCCCCTCATCTCCACAACACTGCCCCCCCGCCCCCCACGTGATGCCGGGCGTTGCCGACATTGCATCCACTCCCCACCAACGCGTCCAGGCTCCCCAACCAGGTTCCAAGCCACTAATCACCGGTCCGAAGCGCAGCACAGCACCATAGCAGCAGACAACAGACAGGTCTGGCGCGCGGGCGGCGCCGCCTAGGCATCCATGCAAGTACCGGCGGTAGCGAACAGTAAACGAGCCAGCAAACGAGTAGCCAAGCTCAAGCTCTACTGATGCCATTCATGCCACTCATGTCAGGGTTCAGTCTTCATTTGCGCTCTCGAAATTGGAATGCGCATCTGAACATGCGACAGAGACCCACAGCATTGGAGCGCGAGGACATTGGGCACGGGCACGGGACTGTGCGGTCGGTGCAATCGGTGTGGGCACAAGGGACAGCCGTATTGCGTCTGGGGAGGCTGCCCACAGACAGGCTAGCTGACGACGCGGCTCCAATCTTCCATCCAGCTGGCCCAGGCAGGCACTCTGCTGGTGTCGGATGCAATGTGGGGGTGACGAGGGCGCCGTGGGCAGCTGTTTGCACGAGGCGGCCTGTGCCGCGCTCAGTTGAGATGAAGACGGGGCAACGTCATCGGCGACAATCAACTCGAGGTCGCCACCAGAGATCGCTGCTATCTTCCTGGCGGCGACAGCTAGATACAGCCCAAGCACAGCCTGGTATGAAGATGGGAGGCGTTTGGGTGTTCTTCTTGCCGAATGGGGCTCGCAGCCGCACTGCAGCCTCGTCGTTGGCGTGCACTGCAGCCAATATCACGACGACACGTTCAGATCCGAAGAAATCGTGGCCAGACCGCACGTGAACACTGTGCATCTTGTCACTGCATTCTCATCTGAGAGACGGGGATGAACATGATGGATAACGATAGCGAGCACGTGAATCTGCACGTCCAATAAACGTCGGAGACTTTGAGAACGCGGGGTGATACTCGAGTGGAGATCGAGCTCGGGTGGAGGGTTGATGTGCGAGAAACCAGGACGCGAACAGAACCAACGTTATCGCCTCGATCTCAACTGGGTGCTCTTTCCTTGCAGCCTCCAGGTTTGCTGGCTGGAAGAGCCGAGGGTCCCGTCGCGCCGCTCACACAGCACAATACGACCGAGTGCCGAATATTGCTCCGAGGCTTCATTTTGACGTATGGAAATGGTAATCTGACTTTTGTGGCACTACGTCACTCGTCCAGGCCCATCGACCACATCGACCCCACCTCGCGGCTGATGCCTGGCTATGTCTACTAGGTCCTGGGTCCCACAGACTCTGGAGACTGCAGAAGTGATGTGCCTGCGCTGCAGCAGGCCTCACCCCCTGCCTTGGTTCAGCAACTGATCAGGACGCGCTCTCCGATCTCTGCCGTGACAGGGAGATTCCCCACATGTGGTTCGTCTGCTCTGGGGTAACAGCGAGGAGTTTGTGGAAGAGAATATTGCCGCACTGCGTGTTTCCTATCGGCTGTTTGCCCTACGTTCGTCCCACTGGACCACTCGGTCTGGCGGGGAGGCGGTCCTGTGGCACAAGGGTTCGTAAAGTGGAAAGCCATTGCGCGAGGCCCAGCTGCGGTGGGGCCGTCGCCGGTGATAGCGATACCAGGCCCCGCCATCCTAACGCCAGTATTACCGTACCTTACCATATCACTGGACACCGGATAACTTTCCAAGAAAGCGTCCAGCGACGACAATGGTCCCCCTTGCTGTTTAAATGGCAGCCCTCTTGGGTCGCCTGGAGACTGTGCAGCAGTGGTGCCCACCAGTGACAGCAGAAAAGTGGGTTGTGGCTCTCATGAGAAATAGGAGAGGTACTTGATCAGAAAATGACGTACAGGAACCAGCGCAATCGATCAAGTGGCAGAGGCGGACGCGTTGGTTGACGCCGCACTGCCTCCTCGCACTGCCTCTCTTCTCGCCACTGCAGGGTCGCCCGCGTGTCGAGCATGCTATCACTGGGAATTCAGCTCAGGTGTTGTCTCCCAGAGGCGACCACAGGGCCCAGACACGGCCGTAGCATGGGAATGACGGCCGGGGCTCTGCCAACGTGTAGAACTCTGCGCTCGGACATGCCCTCCCCCGGTTGTCCTCGCTGCCGGGTTGCAGCGTGGCCGACGGCTTTGGGAGTTACGGGCGACCACTTGGTGGTGACTGCCGCTGGAAACGGAAGTGAGGCTCGTGAGTGACGAACCGAACTAGAGGACAATAGTAGAGAAGCAGGCCGGCTTCGCTCCGCGGCTGGTGGCAATACCCGAGGCTGCTACTGCCTTGCAACAGGTAAGGCAAACGACGTTGCTCTGGCAGTCGCACGTATCTCCTCGGCCGCTCTCAGTGCTATTGCTCTAGTAGTTGTGGCCAGGTGATGGACGTGCATGTTGTCAGCCCATCGTCAGCGTCATGATGATCATCACTCCGAGCGAGATCCTCCGAAACACGCGACCGAGAACGTCAAGTCTCTGATGACGGGTGGTTGCTCGCGCTCACGGCTCGGCGATGACACCACTAGCAGCCATGCGGTGCTCTGAATGTCGCGGATGATAAATACAGACCGCGGTCAGTGTTCTTGCAAGTCTCCACGACACCACAAGTGACCACCACATTAAGGATATCGACCCCTACTACATACACCATACCCGCACACCCGGGCTGCCTACCCACTTCCGCCACCTTCCGCCCCCACACTACCTCCACTTGCCCCTCTCCCACGCTGGCGACGTAGCCGGACATTGTCTTTATAACAGAGTCCCACCTGACTCGCACGGAGACCACTTCCGCCCCCCTTGCCAACCTACGTTGCCACTCCTGTCCTCTGTACACTCTCCACTCTCCACTCTCACTCTCCACTTCTTCCACAATGGCCGCCATGACCTGCTTCCCCGAGATGGGGATCCCCGAGAACCACTTTCACGAGATGCGCACCCGCAAGTTCCGCCTCAACGTCCAGATCAACCTGAACCAGGCGATCAAGTGAGTGCACCGGGTGTCTGGCCCGACATCAGGGGCTTTTTCGGTCGTCAGCTGGTGCTGACCGGCAGCGAGCAGCACGCCATTGCGCGCCAGGTGAACAGCAGCATCCACTCGTACACGCAGCCGTTCTTCCCGATGTACGCGTACGTCAAGCTGCCCGAGACGTGGACCGAGGGCGACATGATCCCCGAGGTCGACTCCCCCGAGTGGTGGCCGATCAACATGAGCGCACTGGATACCTGGCAGGACAGTGAGTGGACCGCGCCGGCCGCGCCGCGGCGGCGGCGGCGGCTGTGCGAGCTGCACGTACATCTGAGACTGCAGCTGACACGGCAGACCAGAAGCTCGTGCACACGCTCGCGGCCATCGGGGCGACGCCGCACGGCGACGACCTCGCGGCGAACAAGCGCTCGTTCAAGTCGTGGATCGGACTCCCGTAGCGCGCCGCCGAACACGACCGCCCGGGAACGAGCACAAGACCAAACTCTAGAATTGACAGAATACGCTTCTCCAGGTTTCTCACTGCCACTGCCACTGCTGCACTCCATGCCCACTCGACACAGACTGCGCTGAGCTCGGGCCGCGCGTATCAGCCACGCCGCCCACGGTGGGTCCAATCGCCTCCTGCCGAACCCGCTTCCCTAGGGCGCTCTCGTACACTGCTGCGACGTTCCAGAATAGACTAGACCGCACGGCATCGACTATGAAAGTGAGAGCAAGTCTGTTGTGTCAGCCCGGGCCATGACCCGAGTGCCCGCGACTGGCTTGCTGTTTATCCAATGCATCCCATGGTTATGGACACGATGGGCGTGGGCGTGAAGAATAAATCCAGCTGCTGCTCCCTCGAGCTCTACGTCTACAACACCTCGCCGAGCTGCGCCGCGACCGCGCTCGGCGTGCTGATGCTCGCGGCGGCCGCAAAGTCGTACTCGGCACGCACGAGGTCGTGGAGCTGGCGGTACGTGTCGACGATGCCCGCCTGGGCGGGCGGCACGAGCACGCGCACCGTCTCCTCGTCCTGGAGGTAGAGCATCAGGCGCGCGCGCCAGTCCTTGAGCTCCTGCTCGGCCGTGCGGCGGAACTCGTCGTGCACCGCGAGGACCGCGTCGGGCTTTGCCCATTCCTGGCCTTGGAGGTCCTTGCCATGTGAGCTAATGTGCGCGTTGCACTTGTCGAGGAACGCGCGCAGCGGGGCAGTGGCCGCCACGATGCATTGCGCAATCAGGTCTTCGCACGCGCGCTTGAGCTCGCGGTCGAGGTCCGTCTTGACGTCGGGGGCAAAGTCGCGCGCACTTGCGCCGCTGCGGCCGTAGCCGAGCAAGGAAGTCGCGCCGGCGAGCAGAGACTGCAAAAAGTCGGTCACGCCGGCCCACTCGCGCTGCCGCGCCCGCCCCAGATCGAGGCCGGCTGTCATCTCCTTGAGGATCAGCAGGTGGCGGACGAGGAAGAGCTTGGCGTCCTGGCCCGGCCGGCCCTCCGTCTCCTTGGAGGCACCCGAGGTGATGAGATCGGATGCGCTCGTGAGAGACTGTCGGCACGTCAGGACGGCCTCCTGCGCGAGATCCGTAAAGACCGCCGCGTCAATGTACGTGTACAGGCACGAGAGGACCCAGAGGGTCACGCGCAGCGTCGGGTACCATGTCTCCTGCTCCTCGGTCGGCGGGAGCGAGAGGAAGGCGGGGCGGTCCTCGTCGTCCTCGTCGTCGAGCGAGATGGCGTTGTCGCGCGGCTTGATCGGAACTGCCTTTGTAGCTGAGAGTTAGCAGCAAACCTCGCGGTAACTCACCTGCACTGTTCTTGATCTTGTCGGGATAGTCGAGGTCGCCGGCCTTGGGGGCATAGTACTGCACATCGGCCTGGATGAGGGCCTGGGCGCGAAAGACGAGGCGCGTCTGTGTGTCCTGGAGGACCATCTTGAGGAGGAGCTCGGTGTGCAGGCGCGCGAGGGGTTTGCGGGCCTTGCGCGTCGCGGGGGTGTTGCCGGGGTAGAGGGTGGAAGATGAGCGGCGGGTCGAGGTGAGCGTGAGGGCGGCACCAGCGCGGTATGATCGGCTGGGCGACGTTGCGAATGACCCAAAGTAGTCGTCCGCCTCCGCGAGCGGCGAGGCCATCATCGCCGACTCGGGCGAGAAGATGATTGCCTCGTCCGGGTCGTCATCCTCTGCAAAGTCGTGCACCATGAGCGCCTGAAGGACGGTGCACACCTCCTGCAGAACAGAGAGGCTCGGCTCGTGCAGGATACGCGGCCGTATGTAGTCGTACAGGTGGTCGCAGAGCGTCTCGAGAAAGCCGTACAGCTGCTGCTCGCCAGAGAGGAAGAAGCTCTTGTACAGGTTGAACTCGTCCAGGCACGTCTGCTTGAGGTAGCTGCAGCCTGCGCGGGTGAGGTCGACGAGGTCGCCGCGTGTCGGGTTCAGACGCGAAATCTCCTCGGCGACGCGGCCACCCATCAGCGCCTGGCGCGTTGTCACCCAGGCCAAATGGCAGTCGGCGAGGATCTGCTCCAGCTCGACCTTGTTTGTCGAGATGCGCTCCTCCAACTCGGCGATGAGTGGCCGCAACAAGACAGACAGCGACGAGAAGCGGTTGTACAGCAGACCGCGGGTGGTCATGTCCGATAGTGACTACTGTCAGTTAAGAGTCGTTGAGACAACTCACCTTGTCGGCCATGCGCTTGCCAATCTCGAGACCGAGGGCCTTGACGGCCGTGACAAAGTGGAGGCGGATGAGTGTCATGCTGCGCGTCATGCACTGCTGGTAGCGGATGAGGTACAGCTCTGCGTCCTTGAAATCGCGCTGGGGTTAGGAAACAGAGACGAGATTACGCACATGCTCGCCGAGATAGCTGATGCAGTCGTCAAGCCGGCGGACCATAGGGAGAAAGTCGGGGCTGAGGACGAGCTCGTTGCCGGGGTTGTTGAGCATGCGCTGCGCCACGTCTAGGAAGGTAAAGTAGCCGAGACGGTGGGCGAGCTGCGATGTGTGGGTGAGGAGGTGGGTCTGGAATTAGTGTGTGCGAATCGAGCTGCCGGCCTACTCACCTGCTCCTCGAGGAGGTCCTCACACGCGCCGCGCAAGCTCTCGCTGCGCTCCTCGACGTACTCTAGTGCCTTGAGCATCTCGCCGACCTCTGTCTCTCCCTCGTCGAGAAGATCAATGAGACCATCGCACTTTTCGCGGAGACCGAGGATCTCGGCGAGGTGCTCGCGGTAGAGGCTGTCCTGCTCGTGTTCTGCGCTGAGAGCGAGCGCGGAGAAGTGGTCGTGAAACTGCTGCGGGGTGATGATGGTACCGGGACGCAACGGGTCCGCGCGGCCGAGGGCCGAGGGGACGGTGGCACTAGAACCGGGAACGGGGGACCCGGGGGAGCTCGGCAACAGTGAGTTGGAGTTTGACCGCGAGTGAACACCAGGGAAGCGCGCGCGTGCTCCGAGGATGGGGGTGCCGGGACGCGAGTTGGGGAGTGCTGCTGACGACTCTCCGCGCGAGAACTAGTGTGAGCTGGTAGTAGAGCTTGGCGCAGCTCACCTTGTCTGGAAGGGGACGCTCTCCAAAGTGCTCCTTTACGAGGGAGATGCTCTGTACCTGCTCGTCGGACAAGGGGGACTTTGCCTCCCACTCCTCGAGGGAGATGACGGGCTTTGATGAGAGGGGGGTTGAGGTGCGTGTGGAGCCTCCGCTGCCGATGGGCTGGCGGTGTAGGTTGAACGGTCCGCCTGGTGTTGAAGGGCGGGACATGGGGGGTATGGAGAGGATGGTAGCAGCCAGTAGGTACTGTCAATATCGCGAGTAGTAGCAGTGAGGTCACCACCACCACCAGAGTGCCAGCGACATGGCCAGGTGCCACGCGGGGATAGAATGGGGGGAGGAAATAGATAAGCGCCAGGCCGGGAAGGGGGAGGCGCGTGCACGCGTTGCAGGCTCAGAGGCAGCCCAGTCTGGAGAGAGAGACCCTGGAAAGCTGAAGCAGCCAGGGAGAGATGCCACGACCGCTCGCTCTGGTCCAGTCTCGTCCTCGTCTACTCCCTCCTCCCCTCCCCTCCCCATCACTCCACCTCTCTCCACTACCACAACCACCATCCTCATCCACACCCACACCCACACTCTCACTCTCTCACCACTCTCTTTCCCCCCCCCCCTCTGACGTCTGCCGCAAGCACCCGTCAACCTTAATCACCCCCACCCCCCCTTCCGTCAGCACCCGCCCGGCAGAAACACACGCAACGGCCTAGCCACCTCCCACACACCCACCACCTCATTCTCCAACCCGGATCGAACAACCCTTCTTACTTGTCCAAACCCCCTCCCCCGCCCACCACCAAACTACTCTTATCCACAATGGCTTACCGTTCGCGAGGAAGGAAGCAAGCCAAGAAGGGTGTGCAGCTCACCATCATGGTGGTTGGTGAGTATTCCCTCTGCGCTACCACGCCGCCTGCAAACTCGGAAACTGCAACAGGGCTGCAACTGGCGCCCGTTCGTCCGCGGGAAATACTCCTTCTGCAGTGGCCCCGCACGGACCAGCTGCAACCAGCGCGGCATCGGTCCACTGCGCGGCCACTGCAGCGACCGCATCTGCAGTGCCGTTGCTGCACGCTGCCGCACAATGCATGGCTGCCCTTTCCACTCTCGCACACACTGACCCCCAGGCTCGTCCGGTACCGGCCGCACCACCTTTGTCAACACCCTTGTTGAGCAGCCCCTCCTCCAGCACAGGCCGCAGGAGCTCCTCCGCGACCCCGAGAACCCCCGCTCCGAGGTCGACCCCGTCCTCGCCGAGCAGGCCGCTGCCAGTGCCCACATTGAGCGCCAGATCCAGATCAAGCCCATCAACGTCGAGCTCGAGGAGGATGGTGTCCGCATCGCCCTCACCGTCGTTGACACCCCTGGCTTTGGCGACGGCATTGACAACGAGCACTGGTATGTTTGTGATGCGTCTTGCCCCGCTAATGACAGCTTCCAGGAGATTTCGACCTACCTCGAGCGTCAGTACGACGACATTCTCGCCGAGGAGTCGCGTATCAAGCGTAACCCCCGCTTCCGCGACAACCGTGTCCACGCCCTCCTCTACTTTGTCCCCCCGACCGGCCACRCGTCTMSTGACGASATKKACATGTCCGASCTSAWGCGCCGCCTCTCGCCCCGCGTCAACGTCATTCCCGTTGTCGGCAAGTCGGACACCCTCACTCCCCCCGAGCTCAAGGCCTTCAAGAAGCGTGTACGTAAAACATTCTAGGGATCCACTTTGCTCACTGCAGATCATGGAGGACATTGAGTACTACGGTATCCCCGTGTACAACTTCCCTTACGACCCCGAGGAGGACGACGAGGAGACCATCTCGGACAACCGCGAGCTCCGTGCCCTCCTCCCCTTTGCCATTGTCGGCGCCGAGGAGGAGATTATGATCAACGGCGAGGCGGTCCGTGGCCGTCGCTACCCTTGGGGCATCGTCGAGGTCGACAACCCCGACCACTCGGACTTTGGCTCGCTCCGCCGCGCCCTCCTCGGCTCCCACCTCACCGACCTCAAGGAGATTACCCACGACTTCCTCTACGAAAACTACCGTACCGAGAAGCTCTCGCGCTCCGTCGGCGGTGGCGCTGATGCGTAAGCTTGCGAGTGTGATTCATCACTGACCCTAGTTCCGACTCGGCCCTCCTTCCCGAGGACATGGCCAACCAGTCCGTCCGCCTCAAGGAGGAGCAGCTCCGCCGCGAGGAGGAGAAGCTGCGCGAGATTGAGCTCAAGGTCCAGCGCGAGATCCAGATCAAGCGCCAGGAGCTCCTCGCCAAGGAGGACAGCCTCAAGGTCCTCGAGGCCCGCCTGGCCGCGCAGGGCCAGAACCACTTTGAGTAGACGCCCGCAAGCGCACTCCCTGTTCTATTTCTTCGTCTCTCTCTCTCTCTCCTCTAACCAATATTGAAAGGAATGTCCATAATGCCCTCATGTCCATCACGCCTCTTTAGCGGACAACTTCCCTCCTCACACCCCGGTCTTATCGCCTCGCTTATTCTCCCTCTCTCTTTGAAAGTTACAGTTACCCCCTTCACAGTTTTCTTTCTTTCTTTCTTTCCCCCGTGTGCGTGCGCGCACGCGCCTCGTCCGACGAGGTCTGTCTCTGCGGCAGCGGACCGAGCGCGACCCCGCGTTTCGACCCGAGCGTCTCGTCTCTCTTTTACTGCTAGTTGGATATCTTTCTGCTACTCTTGTTAGTCGCTGTTCTAGTTTGCGGCGCAGGGACGAGTAGTACGACGGCCGAGATTCCTGCAGCCACCACCACCACCGCCCACGACACCCTCGTTCTCGAGGCGCTGCGCGCGCCCCCCTTATACCACTGAATGCAAATGGCTGTTCCCAGTGGAGAGAGGAGAGAGGCACACACACTCCTTGCGTCTCGGCCCGCCGAAGCCCACGCGCGCCGTCACGTGAAAACGCACCTCGTTCTCGTTCTGCAGTGTGCCGCCTAGAAGGCAGAAGCCGGAGCGGAGCGCACACAAACAAAGCAAGTGGCAGCGGACAGGCCAAGTGGCAGCGGACAGGCGGGGAAGCGAGGGATGACAAACAATCAACAGTGGCCATATGGCAGTGGCCAGCCACATGCGAAGCTGCAGCTGTAGCTGAGCTGTAGCTGCCACTCGCTCACGGACACAGCACCAATTAGCATTAGCGTTCAAACGTTCAAACACGGGGTGCTCAAGGTTTGGTGCATTTGGACTAGTGTGCGCAACCGGGGGGGGAGCAAACAAGGGATCAGAGCTGCCACGCGCGGCAGTGACCTCGGTGGCCGGCGGCAGCACGCAGCACACGGGCCGCGGGACCCGCAGGCAGAGGCAGAGCAGACTGGCCCGGGCTCGAGAGCGGCGCGGGCGGGGCGGAGGCTGGCGGTGCGTGTCTGCCCCGTCGCCCTTGTCCGTGTCCTTGCCCCAGTCCGTGTCCGTGCCGTCCGCCCGGCGCCGCGTCGCTGCGTCCCGGCGACAACGGGCCTCGCGCTGCTGCACGGTGCACCGCTGATCGGCAATCGCGACGTGGCGGCCCGCGGCGGGTGCGGGCGACACGACACGTTATGCGCGTGCGCGTGCGTGCGTGGGCGGGCGTGGGCGTGGGCTTGTATCGTGGCGGGCGATACGGATAGCGGACCGCAGAGCCAGTGTCGATGTGTGTCAGCTTGCGCGCACTCGCCACTCGCGCTCGATCGCCATTCTGCACCCAGTCTTCGCCGCTCTGCACACGGTCGCCACTCGGCGCCGCTCGCCGCTCACCGCACGACGCGACAGCATGTCATGCATGCATACACTACACGGAGCCGGCCGCTCCGCGAGCTTAGCCTGGCTAGCCTACAGGGTACGCCCGACCGAGCGGGGAGATATACAACGAAACGTGCGCGCGACCTCAAACATCGTCTACTCGTGGTGCTATCCGGTAGCCGTTACTGCTGACTCTTCTGCTTTCTCTTGTCTTCTTTTTTTCCGGATTTTGTTCTTGTCCAGTTTTTTTGTGTTGAATTGTTGAGGTTTCCTCGCCTCCTTCTGCGTTCCGGACGACGTATAGTTGTTGCTGTGATGGGTGGATGGTGACGGTGATGGTGATTGTAATGGTGATGGTAATGGTGGCAGTTGGGTTGACATGCGGATTCGCGGGATCGCATGGTGTGCACTGCGGTGCACGGTGCGCGGTGCGTGAGTTTGTGTGTTGCAGTGGAATGGAGGTGGGGGAGACGGTCCAGGTGCTGGGAGAGGCAGTGGGGGTGGCGGCAGATTGACAGGCCACAGGTCCGCTGATCAAGGTGCCCCGCTCGGTTAGAGTGAGATCAAACAGGTGGGCAGATCATAGCTGCGATCGCCGGCGGCTGTGGTCGGTGCTTAGAAGTGGACCTGGTCACGGAGGAGGCGCTCGCCCATCTGTATTCTGTCAGCGCATGCTTCCTGGCACACGAGGTGCAACTCACGGGGCTCACGCCGCGCTTGCGGGCGCCAGACTCGGAGAAGCGGCGACGGCCATTGGCGGCGGCACCGCGGGGGGTGTTGGGCGAGAGCTGGGTGGGGGGTGGAGGGGGGTGCGCGGCGAGACCCTGCTGCATGGCGGGGAGGCTGCCAATCGGGGTGGGGTTGGGCGGGGCGGGCACGGCTGGCTGGAGATATTGTTAGTATCCAGTGACGTCTAGCTGCACCTACCCTGCCGCTGAATCCGCTGCTGAGGGAGAGCCTGCGGAGGACGCCGTTGCCGTAGGCCATCTTGTCGTTGAGGGCGGCGTTGTTGAGTGGGCTACTGGGGGCAAAGCCGCCGCCAGTGTTGCCGAATGTCTGGGTGGGGGACAAGCTCATGGAAACGGTGCGGCGCTCGCGGTGAGCTGCGGCCCATCCGCGGTTCTTGAGGTCGCTCAAGTCGCCAAACTCGAGGCTGTCGTGGTCAAAGTGGTCGTGGTCCTCGTGGTGCGAGGAAGGGATATCGACCTTTTGGGTAGGCGGCGAGTTTGGAGACACTACGTTGATGCTCACGTTTGCACTCGTCGGCGACTTTGAGGCTGACGAGGAAAAGGCCTTCCAGTTTGCAAAGAGGGAGCCCGGGGTGGACGAGCTGAGAGGAGCGTTGTTGTTGCCGCCGCCGCCGCCAAATGGCTGGGGTGGCGAGTGGTTGATGGGCATGGCGGGGGTGGCCTGGGAGCCGATGGGGATGGGGTTGGCGGGCATGGTGGAAGTGAGATGGGATGGGAAGCGGGAGGGGTGGTCGAGTGGATGTATTCACTGGTGGTGTGACCTTTGTAGGTTTAGAGGGCCGTGGTGGTCAGGCGAAGAGGTCACGGGGTTGTTGTGGGTGTGGGACTGGCGCGTGTTGCCTGTGTGAGTGTGGAGCGGGGCGGGGCAGGGCGTTGGGAGGGAGGTGATGGGGCCGGCTGTGCCGTGGGTGGGTGGGTGGGTGGTTGTTGTTGTAGATGGCTTTGATGGTCGTGAGTATGATGGGAGTGGCGACGACGAGGGGGAGAGTAAGAAGGAAGAAATAAGAGATTCCCGGAACAGAGTAACCAGATACTGTTATATACCCAGCAGCCAGCGAGCCAGCCAGCTGCATGCACATGGGTGCACCACAACCGAGGAGCAGAGGAGAACATGAATCATCAGTCAGGTACGTCACTGAGAGGGCACAAGAGGAGAGGACCACTTGATCATCAGGGAATGCCCCGTGGGGGGGAATGGATGTGTCTAATATTTTCGAATTTCTTTCCCTTTTCGTAGAGAGTGTGAATGGGTCGTGGCCGTGGAACCTGCCGCCCAATACGGCCCGATGCTGGCCTGGCCTGGACGGAATCTATCCATCTATTGACAGCAACCCACCCCCACACCCACCCACGCCGAGGACCCACCAGGCAGCCAGTAGCCACTCACCATGCGCGATAAGGACCTTGATCCAATGGGGGTGGGGGGACATGTGTTCCTACTCCTACTCCCCGCAGGGCCAAAGCCGCAGCTGCCACAGCCGCCAACCAAAACAACGCGCCAGGTTCACCCCTCTCTCTCGTTAATCACAGGAGGGAGGGGTAACTTCCCACCGCGACAGGAGCATCGCCCGCGCGGCCCCGCCCAGCCCGCCCAGCCCGCCGCCCAGCCAGCCCGGCATCGACGCACGCCATTCGCAGCGTCGCGCCGGGGGAATTGGGGTCTCCGTCGAGGGTAGACTCTCGCACCCATCCATCCCTCTGATCCTGCATCATATTGCATGCATTTATTTCCACGACCCTCGCGGCGGTGCTCGTCGACGATCCTCCTGGGCCTCCCCGGGTAGTTGCCCCGGGTATTACCCCGCACGGCCGATTGATTCATTCCCTCTTCCTGTCCTGTCGTCCACACAGCACAGAGGCCGTGCGCGTCGGGGGCATCACTCGATTGGCTTCGGGATTGTCGACTCGCTCGGCTTGGCGGCCGACAGTACACGCCGAGACCGCGAGGCAAGGCGGCACCCGTAGCCCCATCGCTGTCGCTCTTCAATCTGTAGAACAAGCCACACCCTCTACCTCGTGGGGGGTACGGCCACGGACGAAATGGAAATAGTCACAACGAGTGGGGACAGATATGCGGGCAGATGGGGGAACCCAGACAGCAGGCAGGCAGATAGCCTCCTGGCCGAGAAGCAGCGCGGCCAGACGCGAATCGGCGCGCCTGCCATTCGCCGTCTGATGACGCGTTGCCATGCGACGCAGGTGCAGTCTCGGACGAGTCCCGATAGTCGAGACACCGAGCTAAGTCTGGCGCGAGGCCGAGGCGCTGAGACAAGGGTGCCGAGAAAGAGCCGTCTCGCGCTGCACACATGCATTTACGCCACGCATGTCACGCAACCAAGGCTCCGCCGGCGCCACGCGTTCCTGCCTGCATGCATGTCCAGCTCAATGGCGGTGATTGCCACTGCAGAAAGTCCCCTGGGCAGCAGCTCGGCGGAAGGGAGCGCGGGGCAGACACGAAGGAAACAATTCCAAAAATACATGAAAAATACAATGAAAATGGAAATGTCCGCTAAATCCCCATAAATCAGCCAGGTCGCTCCGCGCCTGCTGGGGAGAGCTCAGAAGGGAGCTCACTGCGCGTTCGTGGCCTAGTCTGCCTCTGGTAGGCACCATCGGGAGTGGAGTGGCGCACACGACAGCCGTTCCTGCAACCGTCCTTGCTGTGGCAGAGAGCTTCCACAGCCACTCCCTATTCCCCGCTCCTCAAATCCGACAGGATCCCCATAGACGACCTCGCCTCCACTTGCAAACCTACCATGTCTACAACCTCGCCCCCCCCCAGAGGAGCGTGGGAGACATCCAGAAATGAACAAGTGGGGCAACGGAGCCCGCGTTGCTCGCCGCAGCGGGAGTGGCGCCAGCAGCAGACGAGGGGCCCGGCCTGGTGCCTGTGCTCTTATCAGCGACACCGCCTCGGCATCCATACCCGGAAACCCGCGATACGCTTCGTGTGTCCGGTTGGCCGCCGGGAGCAGGAACGTCGGCATCCTCGACAACGAGGCAATCTCCGAGAGGAGCGCGCTCGGGGATAGTGCCGCCAGTCGTGGCCGGAACGTTCCGGTATTCAGCAGCGCGACTCGGGAGCGGACGGAGCGGTGCGTTTTCCAACGGCCAGACAGGCAGCTGGGCTGCCCAACCCCCAGCTGTTCTGCTTAAACTGGCGAGAGGCGAGGGGGATCCCGGCCGCCGCGGCGAGAAGAACGCGGCGATTGTAACGAAACATCGTTGGTGAAACGGTATCATGCGTCGTTGCCATCGACGCGGCAGGGGTTCGACTCCCTTACGATGTACATCTCTTCTTTTTCTGCTGCGCCCTTCCCCTTCTCTTGCTCCTTTTTCCTTCGGGATCTACACGATCCGACAGAGCTACGCCGCGCCCCGCATCGAGATCCACACACTCTGATCGCGCTGATCGACGATCCACGATCCACGCGCGCACGACGCGCACGGGCTGGGAGGGAATGTGGCACCAGCAGAGACAGACGCGCCACCGCCCAGACTCAGATTTTTTAACGTAAAAGTTCAACCTCCACTTTTTGGTGGGTCGACTTTTTGCCATTGTCAACATTCTGGATTCCCTGACGGCTGCCCTCCCTGCACCCAACCCCCGCCAAGCCTCGATATCGCGCTCGCTCGCTCGGACCGCCAGTCCCAGCTGCTCGCTCGGCAGAGCCCTCACCTCCTCCACTCACTCCACATCGCACTCGCTTTTTGCTCTCCCCTCCTCTCGTCTCCTCTCCACGCCACCGGACGCAGCCATGGCAGCACCACCATATACCACCTCGCCGGTCGTCAACATGGTACGTCCTTGCGCCTGCACTGCACTGCTGACCGCAGCGGTTCTCGAAGCGGATACTCACCGTCGCGCTCTGCGCCGTGCTCGTGCTCCTGTATCTCATCTTCGTCTCGAGCCCGACATCGATCGGCGGCGGCGGCGGATACAAGTACAGCAGCCGGCCAAGCACGGGCGCGAGCAGCTTTGTCGTGGCCCCGAGCGAGTTTATGCCGGCGCCGGACGGGACGCTGCGGCTGCCCGAGATTGACGACATGCGCCTGCCGGAGCCGCTCGCGCCGAAGCGGGACGGCATGTTTGTGCCGAATGCGGTCCACTACGTGTACGGCCTCAAGCCGCCGGCGGACGGCGAGGGCGGGCCAGAGCTCCCGTACTATGCCTACCTCGCGATGCGCTCGGCGCTCATCAACCTCAAGCCCGAAAAGGTCTACTTGTGAGGACAAGCACCCGGAGGGACACGCCTGACGGCAGCCACTACGAGCACCTGCCCCGCGGGCCCTGGTGGGACCTCCTCGAGCCGCACCTCACGCTCAACAAGGTGTCGGCGCCCGAGTACATTTTCGGCCGCAAGCTCAACCACTTTGCGCACAAGGCCGACGTGCTGCGCCTGTACGCCATCAAGGCCATGGGCGGCATCTACCTCGACATTGACGTCTTTGTGTAAGCTGTGACGTCCCGGGCGCGTAGCTGACCCCAGGATCAAGCCGTTTGACGACCTGCTGTACGCGTCGACGACGCTCGGCATGGAGGCGCACCCGGACGAGCACCGCCGGTGGACGCTCGACGTCGAGGGGCTGTGCAACGGCGTCATTATCGCCGAGCCCAACGCGCCGTTTGTCGACCGCTGGATAAAGGCGTACATCAACTTTCACACCGACGACTGGGCCGGCCTCAGCGTCCGCAAGCCCTGGGTGAGTCAAAGACTGGAGGGGCAGGGGGGCCGCAAGTGGCAAGGCAGCTCTCGGAATAGAAAGACGTCGTATCGAGCTGCCGCCCATTCCGCCCACTGCCCGTCCCTCATGCTACACAGTACGAGAGCCACGCTGACAGACACAGGAGCTCGCGCGCCAGTTCCCGGACGAGATCCAGGTCCTCAACCCCACCGCATTCTTCTCGCCCCTGTGGGCCCACCAGGAGATCCCCCTCGTGCACGAGAAGAACGAGTACGACTTTCATGCGAGCGGCCAGTACGCGTGAGTACGAGAGTGTGGGCGCCGGACGAGCGGCGAGCGGTCTGCGCAGCTGCCACTTTGCGGAGAGTGGCTGCTCCCCGCCCCCGCTTTGACCCGCTCGCTTCGCGTCTCGCTACGGTGGCGGGCGAGGCGTCATGCACACCTGCACCTGCACCCCAGCACCGCTGACCTGCAGATACCACGCCTGGGAGTCGCTCGCGATGAACCACCTCAAGAAGCTGTCCCCGTGGGCGATCCGCGACGAGGAGACGAGCTTCCACCGCATGGTCCGCCCGTTCATCGGCGACGACGACGACGAGGTGTACCGCAAGTGGAAGGCCGACAAGGGCGAGTAGCCGCGTACTAGATGTTAGATAGAGTGTAGTTATAGGCATGCACTGCATTATTAGCACGCGGGTGCAGGGAGCTGCCGCCGCCACTCGCCACGAAGTGAAACTAGAGCCCAGTTTGTGTTGCTTCTGGACAGCCATGTTTTCCTACCTGTTCACCACGTTTTCGACACTGTCCAGACGCGCCAGACGTCCTCCGAGTCCATCTCCAGACTGGACGCAAACCGTCACCGAGTGTGTGTCGATTCTGGCGCCTGGCAGCCAGCGGCGTCGCCTCCCGCCGCACAGCACCGACGACACTGGATCCATCATGAGAGTGCCGACGCTTTTTCTATTCTATTCTGCAAATGTTCGTCTGCATGCTCCCGAATTACAGGGCCCGTCCCCGCTCGCTCGTATATCGTGATAATTCCGTGTGTGCACTGTGCGTTCTACTGGACCCACTCCTTGAGCATGACGTCTGCCAGGCGGCGGATGCCCTCCTCCATCTGCTCCTTTGGCTCAAACGAGTACGCGAGGCGGAAGCCGCCGAGGCCCGCGGCGCCGCCCGGCGCGCCGTTGACGACAGAGTACTGGCCCTCGCCCTCGAACGGCGAAAAGTACCATCCGGGCGTGACGAGCACGAGGCCCGCGTTGAGCTTGTCCCAGAAGAGCGCCTCAAAGTCCTTTTCGGGCTGCGCGCGCCCGGCAGCAAACACCGCGTAGCCCGGGTGCGTGTTGTAGTGCACGCGGCACCAGATGAACATGCCGCCGGTCGGGGGCACGAAGGACAGCAGCGCGGGTCCCGTCTTGGCGGCGCCCTTGGGGTACGCTACGAGGCCCATTGCGCCCTCGACGTCCGTGTCCTCGGCGGGCACGAGGTCGAACACGGCCGCGAGCGCGTTCAGCATCCAGTCGCGGCGCACGCGGTACTGCTCCTTGAGGTTGGTGACCCACTCGAGGTAGCCCTCGACGCCCCAGCGCTCGAGCAGCTCGCCGATAATGACCTGGCGTCAGCTGGAACAGATGGGAGCCAACTCACGCTCGAGAAGCCCGACGGCATCTGCGTCTGCACCTCGGTGCCGCGGAGGAGGCGCTCGATGAACATCTTGTTGGCGACAAACCAGCCGATGCGCGCTCCGGGAGCGAGCGTCTTGGAAAATGTGTCGAGGCGGATGACGCGGCCCTGGACGTCAATGGTCAGGTAGCTCTTGACCATCGAGCCGAGGAAGCCCTCGACGTCGGCCTTGGGCGCGGGCGGCGCAGTCGGCGCGCCGACGACGTACGGCTCAAACTGGAGCATGGTGTAGGGGTCGTCCTCGATAATGACGACGTCTGGCCGTCAGCTCCCGGCTGTATGCCAAGCTGCTACTCACCGTACTTTACACACACGTCGTAGATGTCCTGCCTGCGCTGCGCGCCCATCGTGGTTCCGAGCGGGTTCTGGCCGACGGGGACAGTGTACATGAGGCGGGGGCGGCGGCCCTTGGCAGCGTCCCAGTTGGCGAGCAGCTCCTCGAGCGAGTCGGCGCGCATGCCCTCGCTGTCGGACGCGACGGGCGCGGCCTTTACGCCCATGGGTGCGAACGCGGCCTGCGCCGACGGGTACACCTGCGACTCGGTAATGCACCAGTCGCCGCGCTCGAGGAGGAGGGTGCAGATCTTGGTCCACGCGTCCGTGCCGCCCTGGTTGACGAGCACGTCCCAGTCGGCGTACGCCGGCTTGTTGAGGCGCGCGGTGAGCGCCTTGACGCACTTGGCGAGCTGCGGGAGGCCGTCGCCGCCGCAGTACTGGAGGCCGGCAGACAGGTTGTAGCTCGCCTTGGCGGACGCGTCGCGCGGGATCGTAATGTCGACCGACTCGGCGGGCGGAGCGCCCGTCTCGGGGTCGAGGACGGTCGAGGACGGGTACGCGGACGCGGTCACGTTGTGCAGGGGGAAGAACGCAGGGTGGGGGAGGCCGCCGGCGAGAGAGATCATGCCCGGGACTGCCATGTAGCGGATAATGTCCTTGAGCGGCGACGGCACGCGCGAGCGCGCCACCTCGGAGAGGTGGTGGGTGAGGTCCACGGCCAGGGGGAGCGACTCGATGGTCATGGCGGAGATTTAATCAAAGATAAGGATGCTCGGTGTGTTCGTTGTCACTCGGCTCGGTGAGTAGGACAAGAATACAGCTCAGGATATAGGATACGCGCAACGGAATGTGACAGTGGAGTAAATGGCAGAGAGAGGGAGAGAGAGAGAGAGTGGGAGAGAACAGCAACAGCCACGGCCTTTAAGGACGGCAGCAGCAGGCAGGGGCGGGCAACTGACTTGACTTTGTGGGCAACTCGTTTCTCGTTGCCGAAATATCCTCTGGATCCAGGAACATCCGAACTTCAGGACTCGACAAGCGCTGTCCCCGGTCGGCCGCGGCGTAGCCTCGCTCGGGTCCACCCATTCAGGTGGAGCCCGAGAACCCGAATAGAACCTTGGCTCATGCGATTTATAAGCGCGGGCGGCGGTAAGGGATGATGTCTCTGGCGCTTCGGCAGGCAGGTTGGAGCTGGTGTTTGCATCAACTGCACGCAGCATTCGCTCAAGATGCTCCGCTAGCGCCCCGGCTCCAGGCCAAGCAATGTCATGCTCTGCCACTCTCCAGCTTGGCGGCGCACGGATCGGGCAACACATCAAAGGCAACAGTCAGCTTACGCGATCCAGCACCACCATGGACAGACCACATGAGCATCGCGATTGTCAACTCGCATTCATTCACCAGGCCCAGGCTCTTCTCGCTCGGATCAAAGCCACGGCCCTCGTGTCTCGTGTCGTTTGCCCACCCACGCAAGCACATCTCCAGCAACAGCACATTTATTCACGATATACGACAGCGGCCAGGTCCCAGGTCCGCTGATCAGCGGACTCGAAACGAGACCTCGGCCATGCCCGCCTGGTTGCCGACGCGTGCCGATGGGAGCCGATACGGACGGGCGAGCCGCCGCGCATGGGCTATCGTGTGGCGGACAGCCCGCCGACCCTGATCTTATCGGACGGGGCGATGGCCGTACGGTGCTTGCAGCGGGACAGACAGGCCAGAAAGACGACTCGGCGTGCAGAGGAGATGATGCTTGGGAGAGTCGCTGAGCTGTCAGAATGAGTGTTCTGGTTGGCGCTGATCCGTCGCAGGGCGGAAAGATCGGATGTACGGCTGCTGCGGCAGCGGCCGTCCTGACAGGCAGTGCTGTTGAGGTTCTATTTAGAGGACGCGAGCCTGCAGCGGGGCTCCGTTGGGAACAGCAGAGCGATATGGAGGCAGATCACGCAGACCTCTCCGCTCAGTTCGGTCCAGCGAAAGGGATTCCCTGGCACGCTGTGGGTAGCGATACGGAATGCGAGTCGCCTCGCTTCGGCGTTTCGCTGTTGTTCGAGTGGAGGAGAACTGAGCCGATAAGCGGAGGGGCACCCTGGACTGCAGAGATACAAGCAGATCTGGCAGATCTACAAGAGGCGAGGCTATCCCGTGCGTGTCAATGTGCTGCGGCCTCGGTCGCGACTGAAGCCGACTTGGCCGCAAATTCTCAGTCATGCAGTCCGGTTTCCGGAGGGGTCGGTGTAGGAAACATGGCAGATGAGACCGCGGTGCAACGCAGGGAGACGTACAGCACCAACCTCTCGCCGATCACACTCGATTCCGAACTCCCAGGGCGACGGCATCCAAGGCTTCATTGTATCATAACCCGCACTCGTCTGCGGACCCGTCTACGGAGCGCAGCGCAGCTGAAAATCAGCTGACAGAGCACGGGCGTGTAGCTCAGTTGGTAGAGCGTGTCATTAGCACCCTCCCTCCAGGATCCTCTGGATCCTGACAGGGAGACATCTTGACAAGGTCTTTGGTTCGATTCCTAACTCGTCCAGAGCGTCTTCGGCAGACGGCGCTTCTCTTTTTCAGTTCGACGAGAGAACATTCCTTCGTGTCGCGAGCATGTTGAGCACCTTCTGCTGGCAGCATCAGCTGCTCGTCGTAGCCACTCTGCAGAGATGTCGACAGTGGTCGAACGGGAAGGCAGGGAAGAATAGGACTGAGGGGGTTGAACTGCTGGTCCGAACGGAGGAGTCGGCAGGAGACTTCTTCCTCGGTCTCTCAGCGGTCAAACAACAGACTACCCTGGCGGCTGCCTCCCGTGACTGCCAGTCTCATCTGACTCGCAGTTAGCCCTTCACGTCTTCCTTTCCTGCGCCCATGGACTTACTGCACCCATGGACCAGAACAAACAACGTCACGGGAGGAAAAGCGCACCAGAAAGCCGAGGGAAACAATGGCATGGAACTGCCGAAAAAGAGAACAGGGAGAATACCGCCAATGTCACCTTCTCCGCGGCCTGCTTGACATCAAGACTCCGTGGCCAAGCTGGTTAAGGCGTCCGACTGTTAGGCACGGTTATCGGGAGATCGACAGTTCAATCCTGTCCGGGGTCGCACTTTTTGCCGTCCGTGAGGACGTTCCCGCGAGGACGTTCCGAACGTCCTCGCCATTGGATGGACGGCAGAGGCCTACCCCGCCCTCGGAGTAAGGGTCGCACAGGGTAGCGGGGTGGAGGAGCGCGCCTAATTCCTTGGAGCTGGTGGTGACCGCCTTACTTTGTCGGCGGTGTGGGCACTCCGATACCCAACTGTCATGTATTCGGTAAAGCTCAGCACCGCCGTGGTCCTTCGGGGGACGGACCAAAGTATTGGTCTCGATAGCATCTACTTCCTAAGGGCACAGGCAACATCACAGCCTACGCCGTCCTTGGCAGCCTCACCTCAGCTGAGATCATGAATGAAGGTTGAACAAGTGACTGGGCTCACCTGCGGTCGTCTGGGCGGTGTAGCAGCACCTTACTCTCCCAGCCTTCTTGGCTGACTCTCCTTCCGTAGGGGTCACTGTTATTTCAACCAAGGCCTGTCCTCGTGTGAGATCGATGATTCGACAGTTGAAGGCCATACTCTAGTTATGGAAGACAATCGTGTTCACTACTAGCTGCAGAGCCAAGTCTGGACATTTCGCCACCACTCTGTCATTCCAACCAGTACCTCCGGAGGAGCGAAAGGCTGTCCCTTGCACCTACGCAGCATTTTGTCAGCCCCGACAAGCAGCTCTCGTGTTTCGCCCCACTGGTTGTGTTCACCTGTTGCGGCTGGTATGACATTCCATACTGCCACATGCCAGTGAGATCGTTCTAGACCTATCGCCAACAGTGATGCCCTTTCGTCCCAGACTGCCAAACGCAGAGGTCCGTGATCTTGATCTAGGGTGTTAGTCGAAATGCGGTAAATGCTCGAGCACGAGGACAAGCAGGAAGTCAAGAAGCTGTATTTTAGTGTGAGTGAGTGAAATACGCCATGGAGCGTCAGCATGTATATGGTAAGCTCAACAATTCGAGTGGGAGAGATGAGATGGGAAGAGAAGAGCGGATCGGGTCCGTTTGGTGGACGTTGCACTGGGTGGCGATTGTGGAACCATGGAGCGGGATCAAATCGCAATGTCATACTGACGCGGTGCCATCCACCCACGGACCACCGCTCGCTGTCTCTCTCCCCTTTCCGACTCATTTACCTCTCCACCACTCCCATCATCCTCATCACCATCACCGACATCCACTCCATCCACCCCATCCYCCCTCCCCCCTCCCTGCCGCCGGTGTCTTGATTCCTCCTTCTTGACAACAAACCGCTTTTTCGTCTTATCGTCTAAAGACGTTCACCTCAATGGCTACTAACGGTGAGTATAACAGCGCTCAGCGCTCAGCGCTCCTCGTTCTTGTCCCCGTGCTGCATACTGACGGCCACAGGTTCTGGGGTTTCGGTTGTGTACGTATTTTCCAGATCCAGTGGTGCTGGTGTCGTCGATGGGCACGCATTTTTCCATGTCCGACGCCATCGGTCCACCACTCGAGAGCAGCCCCTCCTACCGGCGTTACTGCTCATGAGCGCGTCAGGACAGCCACCACCGCGACCAGCTACAGAACACTAGTCCTAACAATCCAGTCTCGGCGCCCAGTGGGGTGACGAGGGCAAGGGCAAGCTCGTCGACATTCTCGCTGCCGAGGCCGATGTCTGCGCTCGCTGCGCCGGCGGCAACAACGCCGGCCACACCATTGTCGTCAAGAACGACAAGGGTGAGAAGACCACCTACGCCTTCAACCTCCTTCCTTCGGGTGAGTAGCAGCAGCACCGCGAGAAAACGCTGCGCCGGAACGGCCGAGCGGGGGGCAGGCCCCCGCCCCCGCCGTTATCAGTGCGGGTGGCTTCCTCCGGCCCAACTTTTTTTTGCACACTTTGGCCGCAGCCAGCAGCTAACACACCTCCAGGTCTCATCAACGCCAAGTGCACTGCGTTCATCGGCTCCGGTGTCGTTGTCCACGTCCCCTCCCTCTTCAACGAGCTCGACACCCTCGAGCGCAAGGGTGCGTACAACTAGTGTTTCCTCAGGGTCCCGGTCGGTACCAAGCGCATGCGCAAGAATTGGGGTGTTGCGCCGCAACCCCAGTCCTGCGGAGATGTGTTTGTCGAGTGTGGCACGCACACTTGTCGCCGTGCGCCGCTGCACTGAACTTGGCCGGCACACATCTACCGGCCCCTGCTGCCGCAGCGCTCGGACCTCGGACCCGACCCACGAACCCCGCTGACCCCCCAGGCCTCAAGGTCGCCGACCGCCTCTTCGTCTCGGACCGTGCTCACCTCGTCTTTGGCTTCCACCAGGTTGTCGACGGCCTCAAGGAGATTGAGCTCGGCGCCAAGTCGATCGGCACCACCCACAAGGGTATCGGACCCACCTACTCGTCCAAGGCTTCGCGCTCGGGTCTCCGTGTCCACCACCTCTACGACCCCTCGTTCCCCGCCAAGTTCCGCAACCTCGTCGAGGGCCGCTTCAAGCGTTACGGCCACTTTGAGTTTGACACTGAGGGCGAGATTGAGCAGATGCTCGCCCTTGCCGAGCGTCTCCGCCCCCTTGTTGTTGACGGCCCCACCTTCCTCCACAACCGCATCCAGGCCGGCCAGAAGATCCTTGTCGAGGGCGCCAACGCGCTCATGCTCGACATTGACTACGGCACCTACCCCTTTGTCACCTCGTCGTCGACCACCATCGGCGGTGTCTGCACTGGTCTCGGTATCCCCCCCTTCCAGATCAAGCGTGCCATTGGTGTCATCAAGGCCTACACCACCCGTGTCGGTGGCGGCCCCTTCCCCACCGAGCAGCTCAACTCGATTGGCGAGACCTTCCAGGAGGTCGGCGCCGAGTGGGGCACTGTCACTGGCCGTCGCCGCCGCTGCGGCTGGCTCGACCTGGTTGTCTGCAAGTACTCGACCATGATCAACGGCTACACCTCGATCAACCTCACCAAGCTCGACGTCCTCGACGGCTTTGAGGAGATCAAGGTCGCCACCGGCTACAAGCTCAACGGCAAGGACCTCGACGGCTTCCCCGCCGACCTCGACAACCTCGCCAAGGTCGAGGTCGTCTACGAGACCCTCCCCGGCTGGAAGTCGGACATTACCAAGATCCAGACCTTTGACGCTCTCCCCGAGAACGCCAAGAAGTACGTCCAGTTTATCGAGAACTACCTCGGCGTCCGTGTCCAGTACATTGGCACCGGCCCCGCTCGCGAGAGCACCATTACTGTCTACTAGAGTGTATGTGCGTTCTAGACCCAGATGCATCGATGAAGAAATTGAAAGAATGTTTGTGGAGCCCAGGGCCCCATGTTGCTTCGGTTGTGCGTTGCGAGGCAGCGGCAGGGGAAGCCGGGCCAGACGTTTCTGGCTTCCGGGAAGGTCTGGTCTTTCCGGGGCCGACAGCGCTTGGCATCTCAAACAATCTGACATGGCGCGCACAAAGTGTCCGTCTCCCACGGCAGCGGCGGAACGCGCGACGTGAAGGGATATTATACACGCAGCACGGTATGGCTGTCCGAAGGTACGTTCACATGGAACGCGTGCGCTTCTTGCCATTGCCCATTGCACGGCCTTGCCGCGATCGGACGGCGTCTGTGCGCTGTGCAGGCAACGGCCACTGGCTGTCCAGCCCTGCACCACTGTGCTACTGTCGCTTACCAGCGTGCTGGACCAGAGTGGCAGGCGTGCAGGGGTGGTGGTGGTGGTGGCTGTAATGCAAATGAGACAGAAGCAGCCCGGCTGCACGTCGTGCGTGCTTTTTCTTTCCCATGTGCCCACTCGCCCATTGCCCATTCCAATTGCACGATTTCCACTCTCTGCCGCTCCCTATCTATTTAACATTCATATGTACATGTCTGTCTGACATGCAGAGATGTCAGAGAGAGTGGCCAGGCCATGCGGGGCATCAGCAGCAGGAACAGGACCAGGGCCGGCGCCGGAACCGGCAGCGGGCAGTGACCTTGTTACGATGGTGGGCCTGTACGACGGCGCGGGGTACGGATGCGGAACCCTGTCGGCGAGCGCGGGAGACGGAGCCAAGCGCATCAGAGTACATAACAGAGTGCCTAGGAGTAGGTGTTGCACCATCTGCGCCGCGTGGTGCATGCTAGGCGATGCATTCTGCATGCATGCATGCAGTAGAAGGTGGAGAGAGAGCGGTAAGGGGAGAGGGGGGTTCCGGCTTGGTGGATTTGGGTGCTGAAATTTACCCGTCTGGGACAAGTGCGGCTACGGTGAGAGGAGGAGCCAACCCAGACCAAGCAATCATCCGTCCAAACAAACACCCTCCTGACCTGAACCAAAACCACCCCCCGAGTGTGCCCAAACATTCATTCTCTCTTCTTCTCTCTTTCATCACCACCACTCGCCACCCACAGCAGCCTCTCTCACCATGGAGTCGCTCCACTACGGCGGCCATCTCGCCCCCGTATCCTCAGAGCGCACCCGCCTCGAGCCCCCGACGCCCATGGTCAAGAGCGCTCTCACCCCCTCGCACCCAAACACAAAGGACAAGCAGACAAAGGCCCGCAACAGCATGCCGATGCCGAGCCCCAGTCCGCTGTCCAGCCTGCTCGGAGCAGCAGGCGTCGACACCGCCACCCCGACGAAGAAGCGCCGCAAGTCGCACCACGCCGGCGAGAGCTCGCGGAAAAAGGACAAACACCACCACCATCACCACCACCACAGAGATCGCGAGGGAAGGACACCACGCCAGACCCACCCCGCGTCGTCGCCGATCGCGGCCCGCACACCCGCCAACGGACCACCAACGAGCCCAATGGTCGGATACACGCCGCTCGGCATGGGCAACCTGTCGGCCCTCGCCAGCACCGCCCTCGCACTCGCCGGCGCACACCCGAGCGAACACGAGGCGATAGTCAACGAGGAGGAAGCCAAGCGGATGGAGAAGGCCCGCAGGCGCGAGGAGAAGCGCAAGCGGCGTGAGGCCCGCGAAGCTGCTGCGGCTGCTGCGGAGGACCGAGGAGACGACGGAGGGGACGGAGACAATGGAGAGACGAAGAAGAAGCGCAAACACAAGGAACGCGATACCCCCGCAAAGGTCACGTACTCGCTCCCTGCGCCAGCCACACCCTCGCGCGCCGCCGACCCCGTCACTCCGACACCCAAGCGCAGAAAGCACCTGCGCGACGCCCACCTCAAGCCCGAGACCCCGTACACTGGCCCGAGCCGGAGTGCCGCCGACGTGTCAATGACCGCGCTGCTGATGAGCGGGCGCAAGAAGCGCCCGGGTCTGCTGGGTGAGGAAGACGAAGCACTGGCGAAGAAGCGCCGCAGCAGCCGCACCGGGGCGGACATGGCTGTCAACGCCTTGCTCATGACGCCTCGCCCTGTCGGCAGCGGAGCACCGGGAACGCCGATGACGGCCGACGAGAAGAAGGCCTTGCGGAAAAAGGAAAGGAAGGAGAAGAAGGACCGCAAAAACCGCGATCGCACCGTTGAGAACACCATGGGCGTGCATGCCCTCCTCGCTACGCCCGGCGCCGCCGCTGCCCTTCCCCCCAGCACTCCTGGATACCTCACCGACGGCGATGTTCCCGACACGGACGGCATCGAGCCCGCAGACGGCGACAAGCGTGCCGACAAGGAGCGTCGCCGTGCCGAAAAGGCCGCCCGCAAGGCCAAGCGTAAGGAGGAGAAGAAGACCAAGAAGCAGCGCGAGCGCGACGAGGCCGCTGTGGCGCTCACCCTCGCCCCGCCCCGCCTCGCTGCGCCCGACCACACACCCCTCCGTCAGAGCCGCCTGAGCCGCAGCATGGTCCTTCCGTCAATTATGAGCGACTCGGACTCGGACGCCGACTCGGACGACGGCGTCGACCCCGCCGCCATCCTCCGCGGCATGTCCCGCAAGCCGCCCCCCATCGCTCCCATGGCTCCCCCTCCCCTGGTGGCCCCGGCCCCTCCGACCGTCCCCGCCGTGCCCGAGATGGATCTCACCAACATTCTTCGCGCGCGCCCCCGCACCAACACCACCCCGAGGAAGGACGCCCTTGCGCCCAAGGTCGCTCCCGCTCCCGCTCCCGTCCCCGCCCCCGCCGCTACCAAGGCCAAGCGCGGCCAGCCCAAGGCGGTCGCGATCGTACCGGCCGTCCCCTCGCTTCCGCCCCCGCCGCGTGCAACCGCCCCCGCCGCCCCGGCCGCGACCACCTCGCGCGCCGGCCGCAAAAAGAACCCGACCGACGCCGCGTCCCAGGCCGACCAAGACTCGCGTCTCCGCCAGGAACTCGCAAACGAGGACGTCATGAACGAGTTCCTCGCCTCCAAGTGGATAKRGAKCRAGGAGCTGCAGCGTCTCGAGGCGGCTGGAGGTGGGTTTGTCCGCGATTGGGACGCTAACCCGCAGTGCTCCGCTACAAGCGTGGACGTTTCTCCGAGGAGGAGCGCTCGGCGCTGCGCGACTGGCTAGACGTGTTCCGCCGGGTAAGCTATGAGGCTATCACAAAGCTGACTCCAGTCCAACCTCCTCAGCGAGGAGGCGCTGCTCGACATTATCATGGCAAAGGGCAAGGCGGGCGAGCGTAGCCAGTACCCCAAGTTCTACTCGGACCTCGCCGGACAGGTGCCCGGCCGCCCCGTACGCTACGTCAAGGAGGCCGTCAAGCGCATGTACGACCCGCGTGCGCGCAAGGGCGCCTGGACAAAGAAGGAGGACGACGAGCTTCTCCGGTGAGCTTTTCAAATGAACATCAGCTGACATTGCCAGCGCATACGAGCTACACCCCAACGAGTGGATCAAGATTGCCGCGATCGTGGACCGCTCCGAGTCGGACTGCCGCGACCGCTGGCGCGGCGAGCTCAAGGGACAGGAGTCGCGCGTGTCGGGCGCGTGGTCGACAGAAGAGACCGACTCGCTCATTGCGGCCGTCACAGAGGCCAACCACCGCCTCGGACTCCCCGCCACGGCACCGGACACGCCCTGGCAGGTCGTCGTAGACCTCATGGGCGGCACGCGCTCGCTGACGCAGTGCCGCAAGAAGTGGTGCGTGCATCAAGTGGAGCGTGGAGTCCAGAAGGAGGGGGAGAAAAGGAAAAGTGGAAAGTGGGGGCAAGGGGACGCACCATCTGCAAGGGCGGCCGCTGTATGCTTCTGCTGCCGCCAGAGGCACCGACAGGACCTGGCACCGCTTTCCATGCCGCGTGCCTACTTCCCGTGGCAGCGGGGCTCTTCTCGGCGCAGGCGTCGACGGAGACGTCGATGCCTGACGCAGGGCGAGATGTGAGGGCAAGGCAGAGAGGAGGCAGGGAGCGGGAACGAAGGAATAAGACAGAAGTAGTCGAACAAAATGTAGCTGACGGAGCAGGCAAGACACGATCCTTCCGGACCTGAAGGCGAAGGAGGCGCGCGACGCCGGCGTTAACATTACAAAGACGTCCGTGTCGCGCCGCGACCTGCTCGACCGCCTGCGCGCCCTCAACGTCACGCACGAGCGCGACCTCTCGTGGACGCGCGTCGTGCCCCCCGAGTGGGACGTCAAGCCCGGCACGCTCCGCGGCGTGTGGCACCGCATGAAGCACGGAGTCGAGGGCTGGAACGAGATGCCGTTTACTGGTGAGTTGCCGCAAGAGTTGTCTCAACTGACAGCAGAACTGCTCGACCGTATTGAGCAGAGTCTCTAGTCTACGCTTGGCGTGCATCATCCTGTATCACACGTGTGGCTTATTCAGACTCACTCGCATTGACTGTTCACATTAGCCGATGGAACAGACCTATTGGGCTGGAGCCCAAGGAGGCAGACATAGGGATCAAAAGATGTATTTTGTGTTAATTTACTAAGCGAAGCCGAAGAGGTGACTCGTGCCCCTCTTGGCCAACACGGCTTCCTCTGGCCCAGAAGCGGCACAACTGAGCCATACTCCGGGAACACTGGTGGCACAGTATTTTGCAACAAACCGCCCAGACCTCAATCCCTGACTGTTCATTTCATGATGAAGTGGCTGACCGGGTACAGACTTTGCGGGCAAAGGTGCGGAGGCGTCCATTCAGAAGTCGCCTCTTGGACAGCACCAGACCAGAGGATGTTTCGAAGACGCCTCCGCACCTTACTGCAAAGTCTGTACGACTCCTCTCGCCAGGGCCCCACTTGTGTCTGCAGCTGCCCCGACCCATAGGCAGATGGGCAGATACGTACGCTGCTGGCCCTCGAGGTAGGTGAGCTTTGGGTCAGGCCGCTCAGAACATCCATGACAGAAGCACAAGCCCACAAAGCGCTTGATGACACGACGTCGGCGTGCCTCGTTCTCGACCCTCCTACTTTGGTTGCACGACGCTGCCCAAAGGCCGTAAGACTCTCCGGTCCGGGTACAGTACGCACACGCGTCCATGGCCGTTGATGGGGGTTCTGGGTACGTTCCTTTCGGAGCGGTTCCATGACGTGTGGCATATATAAGGCCATGCACCCAAGTTGCAAAAGGATCCGAATAAGATGTACAGGATACGATAGGAACGCGGGCTCCCGCTCGGGCACTCTGAATTACGCTGTCATCCCTTGTGTAACACACGGTGGATTGAGAGGCTGTGTTTGTGAACGCCACTGATCTGCTGGGTTCTGTCGGCCGAGTGGACACAAACGCCAGACGGAAAGCGGGGAGCGATGTGCCGCCACTGTGGTACAGAAACCTTTGGCTGTAACGATGCCGTTGCGACTTAACTGGACAACCCCGACACTGTTATCGCGCCCATTCCCACCTCGTGTGTCGCCAAGGGCAGAGGGAAAGCTGTAGTGGAATCGCTGTATCAGGTTGGAATTGTGCCCTCGGCCTACCAAAGCCAAAGCCCACTGACAAGCGGTATTAAAGATGGGAGCAGTGCCACACCAGCACCCCCGACCGGCTCTTCAACTCATCCACTTTTCAACAACACGGCCCACCATGAGTCATCTGGACCGCATCTATGAAGAAGGATATCCCGACTCAACAACCGAGTTGACAGGGACCTCCTCGGAAACAAAGGCCAGTCTCGAGAAAGGCACATTTGCTGCCGGCCGCGAAGGGAGCTCCATTAACACCGACGATGAACGCCTGCGGATGCTAGGTTACGACACCGTGCTCGGACGTCAGTTTGGCTTCTGGTCCAGCATGAGCCTCAATTTTTGTCACCAATCTATCTCATACGAGTTCATAGCGTTCACAACGTACTACGGTTATCAACTCGACCCAAGAGCGTTTGTGTGTCTATCTTGAAAAAACAAATGCAAAAGCTGATATCAATCACAGATCATCGGATACCCCATCGCATCGGTATTCGTCCTCATACTTGTCGCCGTCTTCTCCGAACTTGCTGCCACATTCCCGGTTGCCGGAGCCACGGCAACCTGGTCGTGGCGGAGCGCGCGTGAGGGTACCCGAAAAGAACGACAGTGGGGCTGGCTCGTCGGCGGCTTCGTTCTCGCGGCCCACCTTGGCAGGGTACGTTGTTATGGCTCTGCCTCCCCGTGCAACGTCTGACAAACGCAGACCCTACTCTACATTTTCAGCACTACTCAAGATATATTCCTTACATATGTGTCCCTCTCCGGGCGCAGACAGAACCAAGAGGCATGGCAATCCGTTGTGTGCAACGTTGCCCTTCTGACCGTGGTAGCAATCATCCTGCTGTCGCGTCTGGCCCGCAAAGGTACTTTTTGGATCGTTGCGGGAGGCTTTTGCGCGGTATTCACGGTGGTCATGCTGGTCATCGTGTGTCTATGCGCCGCTGCCGTAAAGAGCAATAAGAGCGTCTTCGAAATAACAATGGAGTCCATGGGGATGCCCCGCCAACCCTATTCATTCGCCTGGATCATGTTCAAGAGTTTGCCTCTCAAAGTGATCTCAATCGATGGACCTGCTCAGTACGTGGAAGAACACGCTCATGTCTCCCTCTGCCCAAAACTGACTTGTACAGTATGTCTGAGGAGACCAGAAACCCGGCCAAGACCGTCTGGCGGGCGACGTTCGGCTCGACACTTATTCACGTCATCATTATCTATGTCCTCGTCACAATATACATCGTTGGCGTCATGTCTTCCTTCAACTTGGGTTCTGTCCTGGTTCACATCTCCGCTGGCCTCCCATCCATCGCTGTGAAAGTGCTAWACCASKSCWACGCGCTCCAGAGCGCGCTTTACCTTGGCTTCGCCCTGTCCAACGTGCTCCAGATCCTGGCGAGTGTGCTCGTTATGTCGCGCTTCACCTTTGCGCTGGCACGCGACTGCGGCATTCCGTTCTCCAACCTGCTGGTCAAGACGACCAAGACCGGCGAGCCGTGGGTTGCTGACCTTGCTGTCCTCATCACACTGTACCTATGCGCCGGGTTGTGCTATGCCCCCCGCTCGATCTACCTCCTCGTCATCTCTGCCTTTGGTTGGTCCTTTATGTCTGTGCCCTACGTAAGTCGTTTTTTCTCTCTTTCTCTTCTAGAATGTGAGATACTCACCTTCTAGCTCATCTGCCTCTTCCTCTATGCCACGTCGAAACTCGACCTTCGCCAGGGCGAGTTCACGATCGGAAGGTGGAGCAAACCGTTGGCCTGGGTTTCAATCGCTTTCTTGACACTCAGCATCATCTGGGGCTCGCTCCCAGTAACGGGGTTTGGCTTTGAGAGCGAGATCTGTGAGTTACTGCCTTTGAAGCTGGAGGAGTGTACTAACAGTCGCACAGACCGCCGTCTCCCCCCTTTCCTGCCGGTCATCATTGGTGGCATGCTTTTTATCATGGGGGTCTCGTGGCTGGCTTACGGTGAGTGAGCACCACTGTGCACCGTTGCTAATGAGCAGGCAAGTGGTACTATATTGGACCCATTCGCGCACTCACGAAATGGAGCGCCGGCGTCGAGATCAACCCTGCCGACTTTGCGACAGCAAAAGGCCGTCACGCTGCCATTCGTGACTACATGCTCAGACAGACAAACGATACCGGCAGCAGCGGTGACACTACGAAGCACCCCCCTCACCTTTCTGCCAGCAACTCGAGCAGACTTTGGCGTTTGTTCAAAAAGTCCACCAGAAGCGGTTCCACCAGAAGCGGTTCCCGGGACACGGACATGGGCCCCGCCAGCATCATTCCCGATAGCAATATGATCCCCATGACAGCCCACAAGGCCAGTGTCATGCCAGAGAGTGGTGTGCTGCCCGTGACAACGCGGGGGTACGATGCTAGCGATCTTCCGGAGAACGTTCGTAATCCCACGTCACTTGTCGGCCACTCGAGCGTCATCCCCGAAAGCGGCATCTTCGGAGTCGGAGTCGGCGATTATCGGGGTGCTACAGAAACTTCCATGAGCCACGCTTGTGTGGAATCGCAGATCATACCGACAGAGGCACGGACCGGACGGGCTCCGCGGGCGCCATACCCGAGTCGGCGCCAGCAGAGTGTCGAGGGCCTAGACTTCAGGACCGGATCAAGCGACGGCAGGACTGGACTTCCCACAGCCCCAACAGCGCTGGCAGGCCAGAGGTACGAGCGGTTCACGCAAGCGCAGCAGGAGTCCCAGCTTGAGCCGACACGCGCTTTCTATGATAACCAGGTGCAGGTCGAGTCCCAGCTCGACCCGGAGCGCACGTTTATTGACAGCGGGGTGCAAATCGAGTCTCAGCTCGAGCCGTCCGTGACGAGGCAATCTGTCCTCGATCCCGCACGCCGCCCGCGCTCTGGACCGACGGGACCGAAACGGTGGAATTTCTGAGACATGAACCAACGTATAGCTCTCTGCGTCCTGAGGAATAGTAATAGCCATATACACATAGTGCTGAATACGCGTTGAGTGATAGTAATAGCCATAAACACATAGTGCTGGATGCGAAGACAGGATGTCCATTGGAGACCACTGTGCCCTGCGCTTTTGTAGTAATGTAGTCGGACCGCTTTCGCCCCCTAGGGACTCGTATTGCTGAGTGTCGCCAGCACTCACCCCCGGGTGTACCTTCGGACCGCGCCAGGCCATACTCATAAGCCACACAACAAACATGGTTTTCTAATCCCGACATCGGAGTCTGTGGCACGGATCGCAAAATGTAGGCAGCTGCTCACTTCACTTTACTTCACTTCACTTCACTCTACTTCACGCTTGGCCGCTCGGCTTGTCGTGGTGCTCGTCCCTAGCATGCGTGCCGTGACAGTTCGACGCGGTGACGGTCGTCCTCAACATCATCATCGCCATTGTCCTTGCCGCCGTCTCGACACTCCTTTCGCTCTCGTCGGCCTTTCTCAGACTCCGTCACTGTCGTCACCGTCGCTGCTGCCCCCTGTATGCCGAGCTCGTCCTGGGAATGTCGCCACACTCCCTGTGGGCGCCGGCACCGCCTCGCTGTGACAGTGAGCCGCATTAGTCTAGCGTCCCCTGTAATCAATCAAGCTCGTATAGTGTAGGTGGTTATCACCGTTCGTTGTGGCTTCGTTTCCCTTCTGAGCTGACCGCTGTTCGACTCAGCGTGCGAGCACGACCAGATCCTTGATATGGTTCCCTTTTTCGACCCTTCTTCCTGCCCTGTACTCTGCGCGCACAATCCAGGCAGCGTTGCGGGGCGTTTGGGGGAGAATGCAGTCTCGGTGTGCGTTGGGTGACTTTGGCGGCTGTTGGTGGCGGCCCTCGTGTGTAGCAGTGGCGTCTCAACTGAAGTAAACATCGCATCGCTATGGCCTAGTGGAAAGGCGCCAGGCTCATATTTGAATACCTGGAGATCGCAGGATCGAAACTTGCTGGCGATAGATGGGAGCTGCTTGGAAGAGCATCTCTTTTTCTGTCTCGCAGTAAGAAGAGACACTGCCGGGCCGGGGTTGGTGGCGATAAGCCTCTGCAGCAAGCTGCGTAGAGCGCGCGCTCTAGCTCGCGGCACCGGCCCTCGATGTGTTTCTCCACCCATGGCTGCAGTGGCTGTGTCATTGAGGGATATGGGGCCCGGCGGTCACCGCGAAGAGAGAGGGCGTGCCATCTTGAACTTTGTCGGGCGACATGTCCGCTACTGAGAACGCGCTCACATGGGACCCGCGAGGAGCCGTGACGTCGACGCGCTAGGCGCTCGAGTCGTTTGCAGGAGAGCCGCTCCAACTCGTTGTCGAGGGACAGGCGTTGCCCTGCGCAGACAGCAACACTTTGGGTCTTGGGAAACTGCTGGGGCGGGGAAGGAGCGGCACCACCTTCCGCGCAGTGGTCGACGTCTCGCCGTTGTCGCTGGTTGCCAAGGTTATGGGCGTAGCCACCTTGGACGACCACCGCCTGGGCGAGACCGACGTGAGCGTCGCCGCCGAGAACGAAGCCCACATGTACACGGGCTCGCTTCACCCCCTGCAGGGCACCGTGGTCCCGTTCTTCTACGGCCTGTGGCGTGCGCAGACGATCGACGGTCGCCTGTTCGTCGCCGTCTTCTCCGACGCCGGGGGCGCGCTCGGCGACTCGTTCGAGGACAAGAGCGCCGTGTCGGCCGTCGCGACCCATGCGTGAGTCGTCGCCCTCCGGTACTGTTGCTGACATCCCCGGGACGCGGTGCGCAGCGCGTACCGCCGCATCCACGACGCGGGTGTGCTGCACGTCGACCTCGCGCCACGCCACCTGTGCGTCAAGGATGAGCGCGTGAGCATTGTCGACTTTGAGGGCAGCATGGACCTTGCCGGCCGTACCGGTGCAGAGGGCCGGCTTCAGGATGAAGCGCGCACGCTCGACCGCATACTCGTGAGTGACCATTCGCGCTCGTAAGAGGTGGCGATCGAGTGATCAGGCCGCCAGTAGCCCTGGCGCCGAGGTTCGTGGCACGAGGTTCTTATCCGCAGCGCGCGCGACGGCAGCCAACCCATGAGTGTAGACAGGTCTACCTCTTATGCAGCAATTTCATTCATCCAGACTTGTGCAGACGGGCTTATCAGAGTCTCCCAAGTACCTTCTGTACGCCACAGCTGCTGTCATACGGTCCTTGACTTGCAGCGATACCTCGTTACACCAGTAGTCAGTCGGGACCGGAGTGAGGTAACGCATTTGGTTTGGTTTTGACCTTGCTTTGACCTCTGGCACCGCCTTGACATCCGACGCCGAGGCAACTGCGATAGTCTAGTCGACAGAGGCAGATGCTCGGCTGCTCTGTCATAAACTCGGTGCATGTAGTGGCGCGCTCGGTATCAGACGACCGAGGTTCGGAGTGGCACGGGCCTATTCCGAATGCACAACCTCCACTACCCCGCAGCCTCTGGACACGGTTCAGCCCGAGGGCCACGCGCTGGTTACACATGTCAGCTTGTCAGTCTTCCGCCGCACTCGCTCGCGCTCCACACCCCAGGCTGCTCCCTGTCCAATGCACTCCACGCTGCACTCCACGGGGGGCTCCGTCCGGCTCAAGAGGGGTACTGCTGCTGCATCTGGATCTGCTGAATCCCGGATCACTGGATCCCTGTCTGCGCCTGGATGTTGATAATGGTGATGATGGGTGTGGTGCTGCCTTCTTCCGTGTCTGCGCGCCGCACGGCGGGGGGATTTACTTCTTCTTCTGGACGTCGAGGACAGTGTCGTCGGTGACGTTGAGGAGGAGCGACTTTGCGTCGAGCATGACCTTGTTACCCGAGGTGGCGAGGGTGTTGGCAATATCGCGCGAGGCCTCGAGCTTGCGGAGCGCGAGGAAGCCCTTGTTGGTGCGGACGGCCTCGCCGATGAGCTCGGCCGACTTGGCCTCACCCTGTGCGCGGACGATAATCGACTGCTTCTCCTGGATCGCCTGGTCGACCTGGAAGGCGGCGCGCTGCGCAATCTGCTGCGCGACCTGCTTGGCCTCGACGGCGTGCGTAAACTCGGGCGAGAACGCAACGTGCGTAATCGACACATCGTCGAGGATGAGGTTGAACCGCCTCGCGCGGCGGGTGAGGTTCTCGCGCACAAGACGCGAAACCATCTCACGCTGGGTGATGAGCTGCGACGCGTTGAACTGCGCAACGACCGACTTGAGCACCTCGTTGACAATCGACGGGAGGACGCGCTCGTCGTAGTCGGTGCCGAGCTCGCGGTAGCTGTGGGGTCAGCTTCTAAACGGTGGGCGCGCTAGCTTACATGGTGGGAAGGTCGGCCTGCGAAGGACGCGAGAGGACACGGCAGGTGATGTTGACCTGTGGTTAGCCGTGGCCGAGCCAGGTGTAGCTCACCATCTGCAGGTCCTTGGTGCCGGTGAGCGAGGCGATATTCCTGGGCTTGGCACGGACGTCGTAGATGATGGCAGTCTCGAGCCAGGGGATCTGTGGAGTGAGCGCGCCGCCCCGTGTGTGTGGTGTGCGCCTGCAGGCTCGCAGCCAGCCTGCGCTTGCGCGCTTGCTCTCGTCTGCGAGCCTGAGAAGCGCAACAACAGGAACCTACACGGATGTGGGTGCCCTCGGGGTAGATGTCGGGACGGATACCATGGAGACGCGAGTACTTGATAGCGCGGTGTCCACCGTCGACGTTGAAGAGGGCCGAGTTGACGGCAACGGCACCGACACCAAGGAGGATGAGGAGTCCGCCGCCGGCAAGGGCGCCGCCGGCACCGGGCATGCCGCCGCTGTTACCGCCGCGGCCACCGCCTCCGCCCGCGTTCATGCGGGCACGGTTCAGCTGCTGCGCGAGACGCGCGAATGCCTCTCCTCCGGAGCGGTTCATTGTGATGGGTGGTGGAAGGGGAATGGGGGGTGGTTGTTGATAAAGCGAGAGAGAGAGAGAAACAGAGCGACGGCTCGGAAAAGTGACGAAATGGACAGCAGCGAGCCAGAGTGCGCCAGAGTGGTTGCGCGGCCTACCACGGCACCGCCGAGCGAGCCCTCTGCGCGGTGCTGGGAAACGGATCAGCGAGCAACATTACAGCCACCATTTGATCCCGCTAATACAAGAGTCACGTGATGCCCATCCAGTGTTTATGCTGACGTAGTTGGTGGTGGTGGTCAAAACAGATGCATGATGCAGAGCTCAATCCCATGCAGGTATCTAATGCTAATGAACAACAGCCCAGACAAAGGCGCAGATGACAACGCAGACACCACAGAGCAGTGGCTACCAGTGTTGAGAGACGGGGTGAATGTGAAAACGAAAGAAAGGACAAGACTTCACAGACGCGCGTCAGAGGCAGCTGGCCGGCTGGGGAGGAGGAGAGTAGAGATCGAAAAGAGGCCGCCCGTCGTGGCGGGCAGGGTGGTATGGATGCAGATGTGGGTGTCTGGTGGGATTGTCGCCCTTACGGGCTAGTTGCAAGTGTCCATGTCGAAAGAGAGAGAGAGGCGGCCGCGACTCGTGTCTTGCCGTCGGCGCACACACACTCTCCCGCTCCAGATGTGCACTAGCAGATGACACACTTCTTGCTCTTCTTGATGGCTCGGACGACGGTCGACTTCTTCAAGCTCTCGCGCACCGCCGCGTCAAACACCTCGCGGACACCTGTTCCCTGCTTGGCACTGCACTCGAGGTAGCGCTTTGCGCCAATCTCGCGCGCGACCTTCTCACCCTCGGCCGGCTGGATGGGGCCAACACCCTGGGCGGCCATGAGGCTCTGCGTTGTGGCGTCGTTGCGCAGGTCCGTCTTGGTGCACACCAGGATGAGCGGCACACCCTCGCAAAAGTGGGACATTTCGGGGTACCACTGCGGTGGGTCAGCAAAGCGCGGCAGCGGGGCAACCAGGCACAGCGGCCGCAGCATGTGAACCTACCTTGTCAAACACATTCTCGAGCGACGGCCGGTGGTTGCAAGCAAACACGACGAGGATTACGTCCGTGTCGTTATAGCTCAACGGGCGCAGACGGTCAAAGTCCTCCTGACCGGCAGTGTCCCAGAGAGCCAGCTCGATTGTCTTGGAGGGGTCGAGGGGGCTCGGGATGACGGTGATCAAGTTCTCGAATACGGTGGGAACGTAGGTCTGTGAGGTTAGGGTTGGTATTCTGCGAGGGAGAGTGGGAGGGCGCGTACCTCGGGGAAGCGGTTCTCGGCGTAGACAGTGAGAAGACATGTCTTGCCACAGCCTGGGGAGTTAGTGGCCATCTCGCGATGGATGCGAAGAGCAGCAGCTGCGGCGAGGACATGCGCGCTGTGACATACCTCCATCACCGACGACGACGAGCTTGCGCTTGAGGTCCGGGCGCCGCTGGTTGTCGAGCTGTGATGTTAGTGTCCGCTAGAAGTTGAGCGAGCAAAGAGAGCGATGGAAAGAGGCTATTAAGGTCGATGGTGATAAGCGCGATCATGAATTGAGAGACTCGTCATGGATTCATGGGACAGGTGAAGGAGTGTGCAGGGATTGGGCCATACTCACCGACATGATCTCGACGTGTGATTACGGGGGGGGGGGGATTGTTTGTTGGGTGTAGATGGGTGTTGCTGCAATGTCCAAGTGGCTTCACGGAGGCCTGGCAGTGGTGTGGAGATGATAAGAGACTAGATTGCTGTAGGGTGGGTTGGTTGTGGATGGATGAATGGGCAGAGAGCAAGCAATCAACGAGCGCGTGTGTTGTTGTTTGTGTGTTGTGAGGGGAGGAGTGAGGGGGGGGGGGTGCCAGGCAGAGAAGCAGGCAGGGATGGGCTGGGCTGGGCGGGGGCTAAGGGAGCTGGGTTTTGACGCGTTTTCCGTCCAAACAAGTTCAGTCGCGTCCTCTTGAAGGCCCCCGCCCGGGGGTATTATTACACGGAAGTATAATCACCCATGATGAATTACAAGATACTACTTCTGATGCTTTAAAGGGGGGTACCATACAAGGTATTGTTCTAATCTCCTCGACTAGGTTTTATTAATTTGAATTTATTTCATTTCATCCCATCCCATCCCATCCCATCATCGTAATTTTAATTTGCCAGGCCAGCCGCAGTCAGAACTATCTTTTTTTTTTTTTTTTGGCAATTTGAAATGAGCCCACCAGTCTAGATTAAGCCCAAGGCGGAATGCCGTCCAGAGATCTACTACTATTTACAACAACTGTATACAACTGCCAGCCAGCCAGCCAGCCAGCCTTCAGCCAGCAGCAGCCAGCCAGCCAACCCAAAACCAAATACCACTATACCACAGGTCTGTTGCTTAGTCCGCGAGTCACACGGTTCAATTCGAAATAGGGCGGGGTCAGCGGGCGATTACAACCGGGTCAAATTAGAGCCAGCCAGTGGGAGCACCGCACGAAAAAAAAATGGGGGGGGTAAAGGCCAAATTGAGCATTTGAACAAGATAACCCCTGTTTTCACCGTTTTCGCCGCCCACACACCACCACACCGCTTCACCCACCCACTTTCTCTTTAATCACCATCCCTCCTCCCACCACTACTCCATCCTAATCCTCATCCTCCTTCCATAACAACTATCCCATTAGTACCCCCGTGTCAACAACCACCACCCACCCACCCACCACCACCACCACCACCACCACCAACAACACCCCCGTCGCCATCACAGCGACAACAGCAAGAGCAACCTACACAAGTGCGTTCCCCCCCACTCGTCACCGCCGCTCCACCCAGCCCGCAACCCCGCTGACTCTTTCCCCTTTTCCATCACCTTGCACCACTTTTTTCTTCCTTCACACGTTCCCACATTTTGCGACTCGTCCAACTTTTTTGCTACTGCAACATCCATCCGTCCACCCACTGCCACCAACAGCTCAAACCACACTTTCCACAATGTCGGCCGTTTCTTACGAGGAGATGGAGGCCAAGCGCCAGGAGGTGAGTCTGCGATTCTGCAGATCTTTCAACTTCTCTCTCTCTCTCTCTCTCGCTCCAATCATCCATCGCACACAGCAGCCCCCAGGCCTACCAACCTGGGCAGGCGGAAATCTCAGATGTCAACAACGGTGCCACATTCCGCTTGTGGCATCATCATGATTGGGCATCACCTTTCATCGTCATTCGCCTTTCCTCCAACCAACCATGCAACAAAATACATGCATGCTAACACACCCAGATGATTGCGTCCTTCAAGGACATTGCCGCCGCCATGACCCGCTGCGTCGCCATCATTGAGGACTACGCCCGTCTTGCACCCTCCACCCTGACCACCTCGGCTGCCCTCGCCGCCGTCCACGACGGTGCCTCGGCTGCTGACGCCCTCGCTGCTGCCGCCGGTGGCAAGAAGGTCCGTGCCAAGAAGGACAAGAAGCCCAAGGACCCCAACGCCCCCAAGCGTCCCCCTTCGGCCTACCTCCTCTTCCAGAACGACATCCGCGAGCAGATCCGCGGTGCCCACCCCGACCTTCCCTACAAGGAGGTCCTCAGCGTCATTGCCAACCGCTGGAAGGACCTCGACGACAGCGCCCGCAAGGTCTACGAGGACGCCTACAACGCCGCCACCGCCACGTTCCGTGCCCAGGAGGAGGCTTACAAGCTCAACGGTGTCATTCCCTCCCACCTCATCCCGGTTGTCAACCCCCCCATCTCCGAGAGCGAGGACGAGTCGTCCTCGGAGGAGGAGCAGACCCCCACCAAGCTCCCCGCCACCCTTGCCGTCGCCACCCCCCTCGGCGCCTCGGGCAAGAAGGACAAGAAGCGCAAGAGCGGCGCCGCCGACATTATCGCCACTCCCATCCTCGACTCGGCCAAGAAGGAGGTGAGCAGCAACTTTGTCGCGGAGAGCATTAGCTGACCACACCCTAGAAGAAGGTCAAGAAGTCTAAGAACAAGGAGTAAATCTCGCAGCCAATTGCTAGCTGCGCGGCGGCCCGCTCCGCCTCGTATTCAAAGCCCCTGTGGGCGTAGTTGAACCCCCGGGACCACCATGTCCCGCTATCCGATTGTGTGGTGTTATCAGTAGGCGCGTCTTGGAAACGACGGCTACACCTAAAAACGAAGACAAGAAAAAGTACAGCACAGCTTTTCGTCCCCCTTTCGTCCTATCTTTCGTTTATCTTTTGTTCATTCTCTCTCCCTCTTCTCTTTCTCTCTCTCTCTCTCTCTCCCCTTTTCGTTTCCGGCGATTGGCTTGTCCATTCCAACCGCCCCGTAGCAAGTAGTAGCAGTAGCAGCAGTAGTAGCAGTAGCGTAGTAGTCGTAGTGATGCTCGGCCGCAACGTAGCGGCGAGCTTTAACGTTATGTGAGACACCCCTGTGACAGCAGAGTGGGCAGAACATGATGGTGCACGGGGGAAAACATATATCCACAACGGAGGGATGGGGAGAGTATGGGATGGGATGAGGTAGGATAGGATGTGAGGTGGGCTGCGGCGGGGCAGCAGCAGCTACTGGGTCTACTGTACTGGTAAACGACAATTGCGTAGAGAGTAGAAAAGGGGATAGGTACGTTTATGGACACAGAGCACGCGTGCTTTTCGATTCCTCTTTTTCGTCTCGTTTCGTTCTGTCGTCGTCTCTTCACATGTGCGGGGCAAGCTTGATTCTGATTCTGATTCTGATTCTGATTCTGATTCTGGTCTGATTCGTGTTCCGAGTCTTCATGATTCCCTCCGAGTCTTGGTTCTGATTCTGATTTCTGATTCGTCGGGTCGGGGAGAGGGGTTCATTCACTCTTGGGTGCTGCTGCCGTTCGTGGGAGTGGGGGGTTGGGGCTGRKGGGGACAAGTGACGASRGACAACAAGGTCGTTGGTGATGAACGGAATATAAATGGTGACCGCCAACAGAGTGCTACTGCATGGTTGTCTCTCTCATGCACATGCCACCATTTTTACACGCGTCTTGCAATTGGGGGTCCAGACCCACCCACGCGCACGCACGCACGCGCACAGAATGGCGGGCGGGTGTGAGAGAGAGAGACCGGAGGTGTTACAGCATTAGCACCAGTACAGTGGGAATTGGGGGCCGCGTCGTCTGCTGCGGGGTCTCCACAGTGCCACACATTGACAGACAGGGCCTGGCCACTCACGGGACTAGTTTCCCACGGTCGCATCTCTCGGCCGATTCTTGCCCATTGACGTCAGACCAAGGTCAAGAGGAGATTTCAGCTCTCCAGATCCCATCTCCCTTGTCCACATCTCCCCACAATATTCCCAACAAATGTCCTCCCCGCCACCACCCTCCCTTCCTGAAGCACCCGACGTCGGCCTCTCCCGTGATCCCCTCACCGTCCTCGGTCCTGAGCTCTTTGTAGAAGTCCTCTCCCTTCTTGACTCGGTCCAGCTTCTCGTCGCCGAACGTGTCTCGCGCTCCTGGAACGTCTGCGCTCAGGCCTACTCGTGCGGCCTGTGGCGCCGAATCAGTATACGCGAAGGCGTAGAACCGAGTGACATTAATGCATGTGATACACTCGGCCGTAAGGGCCGCTGGTCAGTCGGCGAGCACGACAAGCGGCCCCTCGCCAGCGACGTCGACTGCCTCACTGCCCCACCAGTCCTTCGCCACTGGGCTACGCGGACCCTCGAGGATTCGGGCACCTACACACCCGCGACTCCCATAGACACACCCTCCCTCGAGTCCACCCGTGTCAACTGGCGCTATGTCTGTGAGTAGAGTCGTGGTAGTGATATGGAGCTCACGCCCCAGGCAAGACCCACAAGGACCTCCAGAACGCATGGAGCACCGCATCGGCACGGCTCCGCTGGATCACCCCTCCCAGCAACACTGTGTGGCGTATCAAGTCAAACGTCGAGCAGAACGTGGTTCTTTGTACCTCCCGGATGAGCGGTCTCACGGCCGTAGACCAGACCACGTCAGAGCCGTTGTTTGAAATCCGCGATCTCGAGGGATATGCGCATCTCGAGGCCGGTCGCGGCCTGGCGGTGTTTGACACCCCCGGGGAAGTCGACCCGTTTGCCGGCGCCCAAGATGCCAACCGTAGGTCTACCTGAAATCAGGTCAAGCTGCTGACTCCTCCAGCCAACACCTTCCTAGAGGTCTGGCGGACGGCAGAGGCGCGTGCGCGGTCAAGTCTGCCCTATGTCGGCCGCTCCACTATAGCCGGCAGTGCAGTCTCATTCACCCACCCTGAGGAGTTCCAGCCGGGCGTGCGCAACAGCTCGCTGCCTCGCGGTCACATGGAGCACTTTCGCACCCTGCAGCCGCCGGCGCGTTGCCTCGCGTTCCGACTGCACGTCGATGGCGCGGACACTGACAACCCGCGCGCCGTGCTCGCTGCTTCGGGGCGCGATGCCGTATTCATCTGGCACCTGGAGGAAGACAAGCCGATGGACAAGATTGAGCGCGGCTTTCTCGACCAGGGTCGTCCTAATGTAAGCTGCGAGGTTTCCCAGTGAGCTGACAGCAGTACATTGAGCTCGACGACAACTTTGTGTTCATCTGCCTTGAGCGTCAGATGCACGTGTACTCGCGCAAGGATCTAAAGCACATGGCGTCGTTCCCGCCCGCATACTCTGCGGCTAACACGACCGCCGTGCTCGCCTACCCCTTATCGTTGGCCGAAGACTTCAAGGCGATCCCGGACGAGGAGCGCCTACGTGCCGACAGAACGTGCACCGTGGACGGCGTCCCTGCCCCCGTCGGCCGTGCCCACGTCAAGGGCGCATACCGCGGCCAGCCGGGCTTTGACGAGGCCATCCTCCGCGGCATTTCGCAGCACCCTATTCTTGTTCCTGCCGACGCGACGGAAGATATCGAGTACGGCTTCACCGCGTGTCATTTTACGTCGACCGACCTCGTGTGCACTGCCCGCTCTGGCGCCGTGTTTATCGTCCGCCACTACCAGCAAGTCCTCGCCGCCGCGCTCCTGCTCGACTCCAAGCACCGCGCAAAGTACATTGCCGACCACACGCTCATGATCGGACTCGGCACTGTCCTCCGCCAGCTCACAACGTACCGCAATCATATCAGCATCTGCACTGTGAGTTAGAACGTTGTTCCTATCTAACTCGCAGTCATTCAATGTCATACTCATCGACGGCAGCCGCCTCCCCGAGCTGCCCGCGCCAGGAGACACGCCCACAGACCTCCCGCCCGTCCTCCGCGCCCACGTCCTGCTAGGCAACCACCCCCAGGCCATGAAGATGAGCAGCTGCATCCAGGCCGACGCCCGCAGCATCTACCTCACCTACTGGGCCACGGGCGAGATGGACGCCAACGGCGGCGCCAACCCCGCAAACGTGTCATTCCCGCCGAACCGTGAGTTGCGTGGTCCGTACTCCTAACTGACAGCCAGCGGCGCTCGAGGGCTTTGGCATGTGCGTCAAGATGTGGACGTTTGGGCTCGAGTAGTGGAGTGAGTCGCGCATGGTGAGTGGCGCCGTGGGCTGGAGGTTGATTTGTTGTATCTTGAAGATTCTTGAAACTCGGATTACTGTCGCTTAGATGCCTATGAAAAGGCATGCATTCCTGGCCGGCCCACTCTCATTACTGCTCGCTCTGACGACTGGTCCCGCTGCAGTGTTGCAGGACTCATTCACCCCTGACAGAGACAGCTCACAGACCGTGCCGCTGAGCCGCTGGCCGCCCCCAAATCGAAATCGAAATCGAAATGGGGCAAGATCGCCCACCCCCATCCGCCATCCCACACACGGCGTGGCGTTGCCACGCCCATCCCTCACCGCCCGTGCCAGCCCTTTTCTTCCTCCTCTCCTCACCAGCCGGCCCACATGCATGGACAATCGGCCGCGGCGCTCTCAATGCATGCATAGACATCCTCTTCGCTAGTATATCGGTTAGTATAAGCGTCTCTCATGCAGATCACGCTAGAGCAGGGTTCGACTCCCTGGCGGAGAATGGAGAAGCGCGTTCGCTTGAGCGTGTGTCCTTTTTCTCCCTCAGTTTTACTTTCCTAGACGGGGGGATTGCTCAACTCGTAGCGCTGTGAAGGAGCTCGAGAGTGGCGGGAGTCGGGGCGCGCGCGGGGCCACGACGGAGGGCAGTGAGTGTGTGTGATGGTACCGTCGAGTGGAGCTGGAACAGCCTCGTTTAACCAGGTCCCAGTAGAACTCTGCCATCCGTGAGGTACAGTTGTGGCGAGCTGTGGACATCCCCCCCCCCCCCCTTGATGCCACGCGCGCCCACATCTGCAGTCATGCAGTAACATGCACTCCCAGAATGCATGCCATGCTCCTCTCCACCATGCCATTGTGCCATCTCCGATTGTGGTGCAGCTGGGGGCTGATGCATGTCTTTTGTTGCGTAGCATATGGCCATGTGGCTAAAATACATGATGCACGTCTGGCGAAAGCTACGTGGCGGGCGGTTGAAACTCGAGGAGCGTGCGAGGAGAGAGGGGAGGACCCGAATCCGATTCGAAACGGGGGGGACGGCACACACAACCTTGACCCAGAAACCCAATTGCCGATCCCCACAAGTGGCATACTGCCAAAACAGAGATCCCACAATACGTCTACCATCGCACAAGGTGCGTGTACCAACGACATACTAATCATAGCAAAGTCACGGGCACCGGCCGTGCAGAGCATCGAGGGCTGAAGCGAACTAGAAGCTAATGAATCATAAAAAATGCAGATGGACGTGGCTTTGAAACGGTGAGGTGTGCGGCGGCACGCAAACCCTCCGCGCCAGCGATAAGATACTGACTGACTGATGTCATAACAGACACTTCGGAGCCCTTCTGTTTCCCACGCTCTTGCAATCCATGAACGCCACTATCATTGTGCTCGCCTAGTCCCCAATAGTATCTATTCCGCTACTCGACGAGCTTCCACTGGAGCAGGACGCTCGAGTTGTCGCCGAGCATCTGGCCGACCTTGGCCATGTCCGCCTGGGACCGGTTCTCGAGGGTTTCCCCCTTGACACCAAAGTGGCTTGCGTGCCAGTGCGTCCCCGCGCCTGTGGAGGGTGATTCTAGCTGGGACAGGGAAGGATGGAGAGAAGAATGAGGATTGCAGTGTTGCATTCATGAGGGGTATGTTGCGGGGTTGTGGGTGGTGGTGCTTTGCCGATCATTGATGACGCGCGTTGATCACCAGCCTTGAAGAAGTCTCTTGTAGCGTGCTCGATAGTGGGGTTGTTGGCACTGCGGTGAGTGACTCCACGGTGAGATACTAGCCAGCCTGGTCTAAAGCAGAGGCATAGATGCACAGCGCACGGATCTGTACGACTGAGTAGACAAACACGTGATGGTCCGTCAGCCTCACCTTCTATTTCTACCTCGTTGTTCCAGAGGCCCACTAATCCTAAACACAACTGCCTTGCCAAGCCATTCGGGCCGTCCAGAGTACTAGCTGGCGACCCTGACTCTGGTCCACGTCTCAACTGTCCATGGGAAATGCAACAGATGTAGACAAATGTTCACATCCTCCCTTTCGTACCGTCCAACCACTCGAGTTCTACATGCCTCCAATGGCCACTCCCCGCAGCCTCCCTCATGAGGAGGTCAAGGTAACAACACCCATCGACCATTCCGCGTTCCCACACATCATCGCCTCTATCATCGCATACGCCCTTGAGGACCACCAGGCGGCACAACTCCTACGATTGGTATGCCGGGATCTCCGCACCCACGTCGACAACACGCAACTCGCCCATGTGCGCCTACTCACCCACCCTTCCGGCGGACTGGCCGCCCCTGCTAAAGGCCACCGCATTCCTGTTCTCGCGGCAGTGAGCATCAAGGATACCGACTTGTCATCTTTTGGCTGGTTGGACTCGACGATGGATCACGATCACTCTTTGCCCACAATTGGAACACTCGACGTGGTGTCCATAGAGCAGGAACTCCAGGGCGACGGGTTCGATGTCGCGGTCGACGTTGCGGTCAACACTGTACGGATGCTCCCACCTCCCAGAGCCCCTTCCAATGCAGCTGCGGCGGCCCATACCTACCGTCATGCACCGCTTCGCCGGTTAGCCGTTCCACCGCGTCGCATCACCGTTCTTGACCCCATTTGCGACATTGGATCCTGGGAGATCAACATGTCCTACCGTACCGCTCTCGAGCTCTATGTCGACACCGTTCAGGCTGGTCTGTCGGGAATGGTCACTGGAGTTGGCCCTTGCTTTCAGCCGGGCAAGGTCGTCATTGTCTACACCAACAGCGAGGAGCGAGACGAGGCTACCTGCAGAGAGATCTTGCTCGAGGTCGCGCGTTTCATCAGCTACACCGAGATGGCCGATGTCGTCCTCGCCGGAATCGACCTTGCGGCTCACCCAGATCTGTGGGCTACTGTCTGCGACGAGTTGCTGGAGGAATACTTTACTCCTGCTCTCATGCAGCATGAGTTGTTAATTTCACAACGCGAACGGATCTCCGACCGCATGACGAGACTCAAGGTTATCACCCTCGAGGAACACCTGGCGGAGCTTTCCCCAGAGGAGAGACAGTTTACGGATCCAACATGGGTATGTCACTTCTTGACTGCTAGTATGTTTCTGACAACCAGTCGACATAAGGGGGTCTCCCATGGACCTCTGGGCTGTAGCACCCCGGTATCACTTCAACTCACCTTCCGAGTGCATACCGTACAGTACCGTCCCCATCTGTTTCTCATGTTCCAGCGGGGTAGTGCGATATCTTGTAGTGGGTGGGTATAGTCGACGGGAAGCTGCAGCTGTTCTGAGATCGCGTCGTATCGGATGCGAGGACCTCTGGTAGCCTATACAGCTGACTGAGCTGCGTCGTGCCTGCCTGGCCACAACTATCATCATTGGGCTGCAGGTCTAGTGTCTTTGTGACTGATAGGCCCGCTGCGGTCCCGTGTTTGGCCTTCAAAGACCAACTGCGAAAGTGCGAGACCAAAGCAGCAGTTGTGATGGCTCCTCCTCTGAGGTTGTCACGTTGCAGCTGCTTGTCTCGTATGAGACAACAAGGCGGAAATCATGTAGGCAAAGTCTGACCGTCAGCCAGCTGAGGGCGCCAGCAGTCTCGTTCTCCAGTGCGCGGGTCACGAGCGCACCGCAAGGACCTCTATGCTCATCTTTCGTAACGATTCATAAGCCGTACAAGAGAGCGTAATATACGTGTCGTTTCATTATGTTCTAACGTTCTGCTTGCAAAGCTAAAGGAGGGTGCCGAGAAGCATGCACGCGGTGACGAGCATGGAAGGGATGGCAAGTGCCAGTGCAGCGCTCTTCTTGTCGAAAGGGGTCGGAGCCTCTGCTGCCAGCTTGGCCCACTGCAGCACCGCGGGGTCTGCCGTCGTCGTGTTCTTGATGGAGAACTGCTCGCTGACAGCCACAACTGTTGAGAATGTTAGTGTGATTGTAAGCAGGTAGCGACCCCATAGATACGTACTCTTCTCGGTGGTGCGCGACGTCTGGTTGACGATGGCAACATAGTAGCCATCACCGGGCGTGAACTGGTTAACGACAGTGTTGTCTCTCGTCCAGTTGGTCATAATGTAGTTGTCCACGATCAGCCTCGTCAAGAAAATGTAGCAACTCGAGTTGGCCACCGGGCTGACCAACGGGCTGGCCAAGCCACCGTTGTAACTGTTGCAGGCAAGCATTTCTGGATACAGCAGAAACCCGCCAAAGTAGACGCTGCTGGCATTGCTAGCCACGTCGGACCGGAAGAACGCAATGCTCATACCCTTACGAGTCGCATTGGACAAGCTCGGGTTGTCATATTGGTCGTACAACGGGGCGCTGTACGCTGCCGCAACTTCGTCGGACACGGACCAGACGACCGGCCATGGCTGAGACCCGGAAGGATACCAGAGGGTCGTGTTGGTATAGTCGGAGGTGGAAGTCGCGTTAATCGGGTGTGTTGGGACATCGCGATAGACGGCATCGTCTTTCACTGTCAGTGATCTGCCAAGAGCGCCTGCAACAAACAGTAGTTGTCCTTTGTCGGGAAGGTGATGCTGATGCCCGGCGCGTTGCTCGCGGTTCCGGGATATGCCGGGAACTGGGACCTTGCGCCGTTCTCTATCACCACCACCCCGGCAGCGTGCACTGCGGGTAGGAACATGATGAGAGGGAGCATTGTCGGTTTTCTGTAGGGAGCGTGAGGGTCAGAGATGATGGGTGAAGACAACAACCACAGGATGCTGATGAGGAATGCAGCCCTTGCCGCGGTCCCTTGTCGCAGCACCGCGCCGCGCCGCGCCAATCCGAAGTCCCGCATTCATCCGCAGTGTTGGCCACAACGTCAGCCAAGCGCCCTGGCGTAGACCAGGGACGACGCGATGCATTGTTCTCTGCCATGCACAAGTCGACGCCTAAATAGTGGGACTTGACCTCTTCATTCTTCACACTCCGGCTACACATGGACGGCGTCCTGCTCTGGTCTCATGATATGTATCGAGTTTCAAAAAGCTTTACCTGATGAGCTGGTAAGGCATCATGGGGGTCTCTCGTGGAGTTTATTGGATGCAGCACTCGTCCGTTTCAGGCTCGAGGTTGAGGTGTGGCTGTTTGATGTGCGCGAGAGAGGGAGAGGGTGAAGACTCCACAACCTGCTTGTAGGCATCACAGACACAAGTGAGATCCGCTTTGGCCTTGGTTGAGCGCTTGCGAGCACGGACGATTCGAGCTGCCAGACGAGCGTTCTGCTCCGGGGGAGTGGAAGGCTTGCCTCCAAGGTGCTGCTCCAAGATGGAGCCCAGCTCGTCCTCGCTGTAGTGCTTCTGAATAATCTCGATGGCACGGATGAAGGCTTTAGGAGGGACCGGGAGGCCGTTGGGGAAGCGTGGTTCCATGAACTGGTTCCAGGCCGCGATGTCGGTAGTTGGCGGCAGTGCCATCTTGGGGAAGCGGGCGTGGAGCCAGTCGAGATCCATCAGGACTTGGCTGAGAATGTTAGAAGCGCGGAGGAGGACACACTCACGTGAAGAGCTTGGGAGTGAGAGCTACGACGTGCTTGTCAGCGTTGATGAGATTGATGTTGAGTCCGCCGAGAGAAGGCTCGGTGGTCTTGAAGAGAACGTTGATAAAGTGTTGGCCGAGGTGCAGAGTGGTGCGGGAGACGGCAGTAGCGTTGGAGAAGAAGCTGCCCACAGCGTAGACCTCAAGGCCGACATCCCTAGCTTCTAAAGTCATTAGCTCCGGGTTCTGGGGGTCTGTACATACTATAACGGGCCGTCTCCATCCGAGCGTTAACTGCTGGAGCGTCTGGGTTTAGGTGGTATTTCGTTTGATGGCTGCCGTCGTGACCGTACCCGGCGAACATTTGCACCTTCTTCCCATTAGCTGTGCCCTCCCGTGCTTCTCACTTTTGGATCCTCCCTCAGGTCCTTCCAGTCCTTGGTCTTGGCGGCCTTCCTGATCTCTGCCTCAGTGACGCTGTGGGGTGGCTTCATGACAATGTAAAGGACGGGGATGTCCTCGCACCGAAACGCGGGCAGCAAGTCCATTGTCGTGAGGAGCAGGAACCGATACGCTGTCAGGTCATAGTTTTCGGCGGCGGCTCTGGGCAGTGTCAGTGGTGGCAATGGGGAGGGTGCCTACGCAGTAAAGATCAGATCCCAGCGAGAATTGAAGGACTGGATCATGAACATGAGGACGACAAGCAGCTGCTGGTTGTCGTACTTCTCTATCCTGTCAAAGATCCAAGGAGCGAGGTTAAGAGCGGGATCTTGGATGGCAGAGCAGAGACCGCCGTCGGTGTCAATCTTGTACAGGCTGTGACCGTTGACCTTGGCCTGAAGGAGTGTTTGAACGACAGTGCCGGCATGCTTGGTGACAAACTGCGGTCAGTTTGGCAGTCAAGACCTCTTCAACGAACCTTCTTGAACTCGTCGGGGACACTAAAGTCCATCCACAGGGTATGGAGAGAAGCGTGGGTCAGGTATGCCTCGCGCTTGCCGTCGGTGTCCATGAGATCGTAACCAGTCATGTGAGGGACGAGCTTCTTCCACCAGGCGGCCTCAAGGTCGATATATTCTTCCTGGTAGCCATCGGCTTCGTCCCACAGAATGGCGGCAATCGACATGCGCTCCGTCTCAGCCTCTGGGTTGTCGGACACGGAGGGGGTTGTGGTGGCCGGGGTGGAGGTCTTCACGCTGGCTGTAGTGGACGGAGCGGCGCTTTCGTTGTCACCATTGGACGGCTTGTTGACCTGGTGTCCAGGGCGAGCGGCGGCGCGGGACTAACATGAGGGGAGGAGCAGGAAGCAGGGAGGGGTGAAGAGGGTGATGGAGACTTACCTTGCGACTTTTATTCTTGCCCATGTTCCTTGGCTGGCCAGTGGGGATCGTGTGAGGGGGCAAACTGCTACCGCAGCGGCCTCGAGAGACCTACTGGGCGAACGAGGAGGAGAACGAAATAGGGAAACTGCAGGAGAGGAGGAGCCAACTGAGGAAGGGGAGAGGTTCAAAGTAAAGACCCCAGTGGTGGGTGAGGTGGAGAATAGTGCAGAATGAGGAGGATGAGCCCGTCTGTTTCGATCAGTGTTTGTAGCACACCGTCCCCCCTTCCAAGGATTGGAGGATACAGATGGCACACAGCGCCAATAACACGTTGCACACACGACACACAGGAGCATCCATGTACAGATCCTCGCTTATCCTCTCACCTGAGCGATCAGCTCGCACGTTCGGCGCCCGCCTCCTGGGGGCGGTGGCAACGAGCGCAGCATCCGACGACCAAGCCATTCCTTTGACACTGTGTTTGTGCTCCGCTGCTCCAATTGCCATTGTCAACTGTGAGTGAGAAATGAGTAAATGCATGCAAGTGGTGTGCAAATGTTTATCCGCCTGGACTGAACTCTACGCGCTCAGCCCTCTATCCTTCGCCCACAATCACCATGTTTAGAGAGTGCGGGGCACCTCGACCTTGTTGAATGTCACAATCACGTCGCCCTCCTTGATTGCGGCAAAGTTCTCGATACCGATTCCGCACTCGGTTCCCTTGCGCATCTCGGTGACGTCCTTCTTGTGGTGCTTGAGAGTCTGAATGGCGCCTGACAAGTTAGCTTCAGTTCACCGTGACCGGCTGTAACAGTTGCTCACCCTCAAAGATAACCTCGCGCTCAGGACCGCGGAGAACACGCACACCCTCGTTGCGGGAGATGATGCCGTTACCGACCTTGCAGCCGGCAATAACAGTAGTTTCCTTGCGGCTGGCCTTGATCTCGAAGACCTGGGAAACGACAGCCTCGCCGGTGATGCGGTACTCGACCTTGGGGGGAAGAAGACCAGCGACGCGACCGCGAACCGAATCGATGAGGCGGTAGATGATACTGTCGACGTGGATAGGAACACCAGACATGTTGGCAAGAGTCATGATCGGGCGGGGGCACTCGACGTTGAAACCAACAACCATGGCGCCAGAAGCCTCGGCGAGCATAATGTCCGACTCGCTGACGTCTCCGACGCCGGCGTGGATAATCTTGACGCCCGCCTCGGCATTACCGATCGGGCTGAGCGAACCCTCAACGGCTTCGACCGTACCACTAACGTCGCCCTTGATGACCAGGCGCAGCTCCTTCTTGCCAGTGTCCTTGACTGAATCGGCAGCACGGCGCTGAGCGTGAAGCAGGTGGGTAATATTCTTACCCGCCTCCTTGGCGGCCTTGACGTCCTCAGCCTCGGCGGCAGCACGGATACGGTCCTCCTCTCGCCTGGCGTTGATCTGCTCGGAATCGATGGCAAGAGCCTTGCGCTCTGCATCGCGCAGACGGTTGTCGATCGCCTTCTTCGCCTCCTCCTCGCCGTTCACTGCCTCGAGCATCTCATCGCCAGCCACAGGGACATCCCTCCAGCCGGTGATTGTCACTGGTGCACCAGGACCGGCCTCGGTGATCTCGCGGCCTGTCGAGTCGTACATGGAACGAACGCGCGCCCACGTCTTGCCAGCAACGATAGAGGAACCAATCTTGAGTACACCGCGCGAGACGAGGACGGTCGAGACGGTACCCAGGCCCTTGTCAATGTGGGACTCAAGCACGTAGCCCTCGGCCTTGCCGGTATTACGTGCACGGAGGTCACGGATCTCGGCGAGGGTAGAGAGAGTCTCCACGAGGTCGTCGAGGCCCATTTTGGTGAGACCAGAGACGCGAACCGAGGGGACGTCACCGCCATCCTCCTCAAGAATAATGCCCTCGGCACCAAGGCCAGCCTTGACGCGGTCCACATCGATCATGGGCTTGTCGCACTTGTTGATAGCGACGACAAGGCCGACAGAGTCACCAGCCGACTTGACGAGCTCAATGACCTCCTTGGTTTGGGGCATGACACCGTCATCGGCAGCAACGACAAGAACGACGAGGTCGGTGACCGAGGCACCACGGGCACGCATTCCGGTAAAGGCAGCGTGGCCGGGGGTGTCGAGGAAGGTGATGGTCGAGTCTGTCGGGTCGGAGCCAGGGGGGAGAATCGAGCTCAGCGGAACGGAGAAAGCGGCAATGTGCTGGGTAATACCACCCGCCTCACCAGCCGCGACCGAGGTTCGACGAAGCGAGTCGAGAAGGGTCGTCTTTCCGTGGTCAACGTGACCCATGATGGTGACAACAGGGGGGCGGAGAGGACACTTGGCGAGGTCGGCCTCGGACTCGGGCCTGATGGTCAGCCATGTCGCATAGATAGACATACTCGGGATAGATGTCAAATGCCTTTTCCGTGTCGATGATGGGGTTGAGGTTGTACTCGAGGGCGAGGTTGCTTGCGTCCTCCGAGTTGAGCACTGATGTTAGGACTAGGCCAAGAGTGACACTCACTGTAGCCGGGGCGGCATTGTGTCTCGGACATGCCGACCTGGGTCATCTTGCGCATGAGCCAGATCACCTTGACACCAAACTTCTCGGCAAGCTGGGCAACGCTAATGAGCTCGGGGATGTAGACGTCCCGCTCAACAAGGGCCTTGGTCTTTTTGGCCTGCGCCTCCTTCTTCAGTTTGGCAGCAGTGCGGCGGGCCTTCTCAGCCTCTTGACGGAGGTACTCCTGGCGAGCAGCCTCGAGCGCCTCATCGTCCTCAACAACCCACGCGCGGTCATTGGCTTTTCCTCCAGCACCCTTACCTCCCTTACCTCCCTTGCCACGGCCTTTGTCCGAGTGGTGGCGGGAAGAGGGGAGGAAGTCGCCATCGGAAGAGTGGAGTAGGGAACGAGACTCGCGCTCCTGGCGGTCCTTTCGCCGGCGTCCATGCTTGTCGTCATCGCCCTGGTCGCGACGACCAGCACTCCTGGTGTCTCCGGAATCAGAAAAGTCAAAGGAGTCGGAAGAGTTGGCGCTGAAGCGAGAGTTGGCGAGCTCATCAATCTCGGCACTGCGGGAGTTGGTAGGGGCGGCCGAATCGATCGCCGGCTGAGAGGTTGCCGGAGGAGCCTGCCGAGACCACTTGTTGGCGCTGGAAGCGCCAGAAGCTGCGCGAGAGGCATAGTTAGGATCGCGCTTGCCCCAGGCCTGACGCGGAGCACCATCAGCTCCTCCGTTGCGAGGCTGACGGGGAGGGCGGGCACCGCCCTCGCCGCGTTCCCGCGGCGGACGGTCACCGCGAGGACCACCCCTGCTTCCACCACCGCCGCCGCCACCACTACGATCATTGTTTGTCCTGTTGCGCGGCGCACCACCGGCGACATCCTTCTTTACCGCAGGTTTGGCGGCGCCCCAGTCGCGGGCGGGCGGCGCAGAACCCCAGTTGCGGCTCGGCAGCTCGGCGAGCGCAAGTGCCGAGGTCGAAAGATGCCGGGGGGGGGCAGCGCCGACCGAACCATGCACAGCAATCCTGGCGGCAAGGAGCTGGCACCTTGAGCCTCGGAGGATGGTTGTCGCCATTATTGTGAGGGGTGAGGGAGGGAGTGTAGATGAGGAACGCAGGATGTGGAGGCCGGGAAATAAACGGGGGAGGCGACAAGACGCACGGAGATACCGAGGAAGTCCGTTACTGGGAGAAAAGTCACGTGACAGAAAGGATGGCCCTCATTTTGCCACTCGAGAAACATGACGGAGGTGATGGTGGTTGACGGAGAGATGACTGGATCGAGCAACCTTGTTGACAAACTCTCTCACGAAAACGTTTCTGCCTTCCGTGTCTTCCTTCTCTTCCTTGCCACGACCACCATCCCCGTCCTCGCCATCACAGTTTACCCATCTGCCGCCACCCGCACCTCCCCTGCCCTGGCCACACCCAAACCCCCCTGATCAATCCGATCAATCAAGCCACAACTACTGCCGCTGCGACTGCGGAACATCACATCTCCCTCCATCATGAGTGTCGCAACTCGGTCGTCGCCAACAGTGCTCTCACTCTCGTTGCCCCCCTCCCGGCCCCACAGCAAGGCATCATCCACTTCGACCTCGGCAGCCTGCTCCCCTGGTTCGAGCATAAACGATGACCCCGGATCGGTGCAGTCCATGGATCGCTACCGAGCACTGTACGACAACCCCACTACACTTGCTCAGAGAAACACCCTCAAGACACCCACAGCCAGCTTCCCCGCTGTTATTCCGAAATCTCCGCGCCAGCTGAAGGCCGCTGCGTCACTGCCGTTACCAGCGATGGACAAGCTGAGCATCAAGCCGGCGCGCCGCTTCCCCGAGGAGGAGGAGGAAGACTTGTTGAAAGAAACCGACGACCGATTCGTCCTCTTCCCTATCAAGTACCCCGAGGTACGCAAACATGTGCCCCCGGAACGCTAACATGATTAGATTTGGCGCGCCTACAAGAATGCCCAGGCGAGTTTCTGGACAGCTGAGGAGCTCGACCTCGCCGGCGACCTTCTTGACTGGAACGAGCGGCTCAACGAGGACGAACAATTCTTCATTCTCCGCATCCTCGCCTTCTTTGCTTCCTCTGACGGCATTGTTGGAGAGAACCTCATTTCGCAGTTTGCACTTGATGTGCAGGCGGCTGAGGCACGCGCCTTCTACGCCTTCCAGACCATGATCGAGCAGGTTCACGCCGAGACGTACAGCCTCCTCATCGAAACATATGTGCAGGACGCAGAGGACAAGGACTTTCTTTTCAAGGGAATAGAAAACAGTGAGTGACGCCCGATTCACAGCAACTAACTTGCAGTCCCGTGTATTCGCAAGAAGGCCGACTGGGCGCTCAAGTACATCACCGATGAGATGCCCTTCCGCACACGTCTCATCGCTTTTGCGTGTGTTGAAGGTATCTTCTTTTCGGGATCGTTTGCCGCCATCTTCTGGCTCAAGAAGCGCGGTCTGATGCGCGGACTCACATTCTCAAACGAACTCATTTCCCGCGACGAAGGCATACACACCGACTTTGCGTGTTTGCTATACGGCCATCTCAAGCACCGATGCGATTCGGATGAGGTGTACGACATTGTGCGCGAAGCGGTGGAGATTGAAAAGGAGTTCCTCACAGACGCGCTGCCATGTGCCCTCATTGGAATGAACGCGGATGTGAGTTCACGTCTGTACGTATGCAGTAGCTAACTCCAGGCGATGTGCCAGTATATGGAGTTTGTCGCCGATCGCCTCGTCGTGGCGCTCGGCTATGACAAGATCTATAACGCGACGAACCCGTTCGACTGGATGGAGCTCATCTCTCTGCAAGGCAAGGCCAACTTTTTCGAGTCACGCGTCAGCTCGTACCAGCTTGCGAACGTGTCTCGCTCTGGCACACCGATTCGCACCGGTCTGAACGGCTCGGAAGAGGACAATCTCAAGCGCAAGGTTTTCCGGACAGACGCATACTTCTGATACAGCTGCCGCCCGCCTCCCCATACCAAGCACGCATCACCCTTGTTCAGAACACACGCCATCATCCACAGACGTCCTCGCGACCAATGACCAAGCGATGCAGCCAGAAGCACTGTACGATAGAGAAGGACGCGACGACTGGCGCGTCGAAGCACGCCCGGAACCCACCCCTCATCCACCAACCGCACTACTAGAATGGCCGCGCCATGGGTATATCGATTGGATAGCTGTTCAACTACACACCATACAATTACACTCCCCTCAACATACACACCTACCTCGTAGACTTCAATCGACCCATAATCCGGGGTCCTTGACGGATCCAGTGTATCATCGATATACAAATGCACCACTGTACCACTTCTTACTCTGCTGCACCAGTGTGGGCTTGTCCAAGGGGCAACGACACCTCCAGGACCGGCAAGACCCCACCAGAAGCAGGAGCGAACTGTGCCGAGGGGCCACAAGATGCGTTCCGCGATTAACTACCAAGCATAATGGCCCCAACCTGCGACGCACAATGGACACTCCTGCAAGGGAGAGCTCGTATACACCCCAGATCACTGTACCCTGGGTGGCAGCATGAGCGGTTGTAATCTCGCTACTCTTCTCACAGCCACTACTTGAATGCTGAGGCCCTTCTTTCATGGTTTGCTTCTCCTTGCTAGCTTGAGATCTGGAATCTGGGGGACTTGACCGATGGTGCAGGGGACAATCTAGCGGACACGGACATGGCGAGCTCCGAGCTCCGCAGCAGCCCTCAAAGACTTGGAAACGAGACATGGCACAGTTCACCTTCCATGGTTCGCGCAGATGCTGAAAATACGAATGTGTAAATCTTGACGCAATGCCACGGCCACACTCGGTACAGGTCGCAACCTCAATACTTGCACTAATCAAGATCTGCAGTCCGGCCACAGTGTTGCGTGCCACTCCAAAGGTCCCTTTCGTATCAGGGGAGTGTTGGTGGCAGCGTCGGATAGCTTCTCCAGGCTGGGAGATAGAGCAGATTGAGCAGCGATATGGACCGGAAGGCAAAGACCAGATGGGCGATAGTGATGTAACCGCGGAGCAATATCCACTGAATGTGCCAGTCACACAAACCTGCTGCCTCCGATCTCCAGATCCCATGAGGCTTCCAAGAGTGCCTAGTCTCACCGGCAGCAGGCGGCCGCCTCACGTTCCCCTCTGACCGAGACGCCTCAGGCAGCTGCCGAAGCCACAGTCGTCGCCCTCGGCAGCGTGTGTATAGGGACAATGTCTCAAACGAGGTTGAGGAGAAGGGGACAGAGAGGAGAGGAATGCAGGAATCTGGGATCTTGGACATGTGAACCAACAAGTGGTTGACACATGAGCCTCGTTCTCGCAAATGCGGTGAAAGCCGCTGGGGGAGACAGGAACCTTGCTGTCGGAGAGTTGTGACCGTCTCTAGCGGACTGAAGTTGGCGAGCGGAGCTTCCAGAGGTCTCTTCAAGACTGGCGGTGGAGGCCGCAGTGCGCTCAGAATCGAGTTGCGTCGTCGAGAAGGAGGAGCCTGACTACTTCGAGAGATGGGAGGCTGCGAGCGGACCAGTCAGAGCGCAGTGTGAGACGACTTTGGAGTGGTCTTGGACGGGGGACCCGCTAACGCTGGTCAGCGAGAATGAGCAAGCCGGCTGTCGTCCGCTCCAGCAACCTCAATGCCTCTGCAGCGACAGATCCACCCACGTCAAGATGCTTTGACGTCCTCACAGCACAGACTAGGGTGCATAACCTCCGCTCTGGCACTCGGGGACCGTTGCTCCTCCTCGCCCTGCCGCCTCAAACATGACACGGAACCCAGGCACGCTGGAGCGGTGTCACACATGGTCGAGTCTTCCACACCCTGCAACTCTGCAAACAGCTGACTGTAGTTGTATGTACAGTTGGGTTGCTGCCGAATGCTGGATTGTATTGTTGGGTTGAGATAGCGTGACGGGGCGGCCGGCGCGCGGCGGATTGCGGCGGACACTAGGAGTGGTCCTCCGCGCTCTGTGGGGGCAGGATCCGGCAGGAAGGGCAATCACGCGTGGCGCGCTGTGGCGGAGGCACGCTTAGGAAGGGTTTGCAGCAGTGAACACGTCCGTGGCTGGCTCAGACTACGGGTCATTCTCATCTTCTCACCTGGGGTTGCAATCTTGTTGTGGTCCCACAGCAGCCTGCCCAGAGAAAAGCACCAAACTCGGCTGGCCACGTCAAGTGGAGCAGATGAAGACAAGGGCATGGCAGAGGCCAACTCTTGACTGTCTCGTACCTCACTCTCCGGCACAGGCTTGGCAAGAAGCTATTTGATATCTCACAAGGAAGCCGCCAGAGACAGTTGCGAAAGAACCAGCAGGAGGCGCAAGACGCCGACGAAGAAGTCCAAGTCGCTTCCGATACAAGATGGCAGTGTTCACTCACAGCACTTAGCGAAGCTGGCAAAGTCACATGTCGCTTAGTGTAGAAGACCACAGTAGTGACGACGCGCCCACATGGTCCATTGTGTCCATGTGGGACACCGAGCAAGGGAGAGTTTGGTGGTCAGAGACGGCTTCACCCAGGCGGTATGCGGCGTAGCCCTTCAATCCGCCCAATGGGCCTTGGACCTACGAGTAACTCTGTTGCCACTGGCAAGACGTTGGATACTGAATCGCGCACGAACTCCCTCCGCCGACCTGTGTCGCCAGACTCGATCGCTCATCCGTCTTCCCTCGACTCAGTGAATACCAATCACGTCCGAGTGGCCCGGACGGCGGATTCCGGTAGAAGCACAATGGGCGGGGCTGATGGATGTGCAACGGGACACTGATAGGTCATAGCGACAACAGTGCAAAGGCCTCAACCTGTCGACGTCAACATGTGCACCCGCCACCAAGGTCGGATGTCGGATCCAGACTTGTGGGCCAGGCTCCTGCGGAGAGGCTGCGGTGGCGTTGTTAACGAGAAACAGCGCAGGTGCATGCAAAGACCAGAGCGGCACAGCTGCTAGGCGCGTGGAGGACGGCGGGCGTCACCGTCTGTGCGAAGAAGTGGCCAGTTGTGGCGGTGGCGTAAGCCAACGGCTGGCGGGGTGTACGTGGGTATCAGTCGTCATCCGCGCTTCACGCCGGGCGGTGGAGTGACTCAGTACAGGCAACTCTAGGCGATCTGGATGGTGGGAGAGTGAGGAGTAGAGGTAGCGTTGCAGATCCGGAGACATGCGCAGACGATCAGGCATGAATCGTGGTGTAAAGTCAGCGGCGACGATCAATTCCCCGCTCTGCCTCCCTCTGTGCCTCCTCCGTTCCCCTGATGTCAGTTTGTGATCGTGATTGATTCTGAGATGGTGGCGAGGGTCTGGTCCCCAGCACATAAGCGGGTCCATGGCCCGCCTCCGCTCCGCCCCGCCTCCGTCCTCCGCAGGCCCCGCATCAGCAGGCCAGGCATCACATGCGGCAAATACCACCCGCCATTCGCAGCTCCCTTCAATTGGCTCATCTCTGACTAGAAACCCAGGTTCCAAGCGCCGCAGCTGCCCAAAGCGTTGATGAGGGGTGGAGACGGAGGGGCCTCGCGGAGACCCGCAGGCACCCCGGATCGTTCCCTAGAGTCCTCGCACCAAAAGCTCAGGCTCCATCTGGAGGGGTTAAGCTTGCTCTTTGTTATCCGTGAGGAGACCTGAGGAGTGGGGGCAAGCCTGATGACGGGCGCAGTGGGGGCACGCTTGGAGTAGGATTGACAGTCATGTGGCGGAGGTGTTGTCGGGTGGATCGAAATCCGACCAAGAAACGGACCTCCAGAGGTGAAGTACAACACAAACCGCTCTTCATAGGGAAGAACGCTGGACATTGAGCGGTTCCGAGCTTCCGCTGTCTCGCTCACTTGCAAACGGAAAAAGAAGGGCGTACATGCAGTAGGGCAGGGCAATCGGTCCGATGAGGCGCTACCTGTCGTTCTCAATCAGAGCTGCACACGGCAATGTGGTACCGGTCTCTGGGAAGTGCTCAACCGTCCACACCACTTTGTCGTAGTTGAGTGGACTCGAACGGTAGCATCCGGCCCGCTGAAGTGCACAACCCACCAGAAGAGCGTCGGAGACTGGGCGTTCCAGTAAAAAGAGCCGACTGCGAGCATGGACCTACCGGCGCCAGCACTCGTCGGATCACAATAACCTCCGGAACCAGGCTTGGACTATACCCACTGTTCTCGAAACGATCAGTCCCTTGACAATGACGCGGCGAGATAACTGTTTCCCTCTGCCCAACCTTCACTTGGAAGACAACTGTGGCGGCTGTCTCCTGTCGCTCGCTAGCACCAAACTCAACAGAAACGGGGCTGAGGTGGTAGCGCTGGGCCGCCGACCGGGTGCAGTCCAATAACGTGGCGTGCGTGTCAACTTTTGTCCGCCAGAAGAGGCCGCCACCCAGATCTGTTCCAGCCCAAAGCCCATGTCCAAAGCGTTCCATGTTCGCACTAGAAGCCTGTTAGCGGCGCGATTTATGTCGTTGCATTCCGCTGTTTGTCAGATGGTAGGTAACCCGTGTTGCCGTGATGATGCAGCGAGTCGCATGGCGGCCCCTACCATGCGCGGCACCACTCGGTCAAAACAAAAACAACGGTCACCAAGAGCTGTGCTCTCGGAGTCTTCGAACTCTCGGACACTCGGACGGGCAACAAGTGTTAGTGGTGGGAGTGTGCCAGTTTCGGAGTGCGAGAGACGGAAAGCATCGATTACGGGACAGCACGGAGGGGAGATAGAGACATGTGGGTGGGAACGCGGTGCCTTCCTCGTGAGAAGAAAGAAGATACCGCTGGCTGGCGAAGTACACGAACCGCTGGGGCCGCCTCGGTTACGCCTCCGCAGCGAAGTTTGTCTCTCGCCTGCTCCGGGGAGCTCTCGCGACGCGTATTGGTGAACCTGTGTGATTCTTCCAGCAAGTCAAGATGCTTTCCTACCATCGACTGTCGTGGATACCAGTGAGGCCTCTTTGTCTTGCGAACGCCGCCACGAATGCCTCCACTCACCATCTGGCCGTGGTGGCTGCATGGCTGCTTCCTCCCATCGCGTCATGTCCGCCACCCTGACCCCGCGGGTCATCTCAGCCTGCAACCCACTGGTCCTGCACTGCTTGCAGTGCCGCCAAAGCCAGAGCGCCGTGCATCAGTTAGCCCCGTCCGCTCGCTCAGGCCGTGTAGGGCGTTTTGCAAGGTCCCTTGTGGAGTATGGTTCAAGCGGTCATTGTTCGACCTTGTGGCTTGGACTAGGGGTGGTGGAGAAGCAACCGATCAGTTTAGGGCCACATCCCTGTTGTGGTCTGGTCAGTCAGCAGTTTGTAGCCGGCAATAGTGTCAATCAGACCGACGGTCACGGCGCGCGTCACGTCGAGTCTCTCGCTGTTCTGTTGCACTGCAAACCAAGGCAGGCCGTTACCGGGTATGCTCGCGCTGTCCTAGAGGGTGTGGTAAGCCGTCGCTGAGCGGGCGAGTGAGATGCGGCATCAACCACGAACATGGCTGGCCACCGCCACCATGGCGCCCTTAGTCGAACGCCCTGGAAGCATGTCGAGCGCCTGGCCAGTCGCCACCGCAACCAACCACGGGCGCCACGAAGAACCGGATCTGCCCATCTGCACATGTTCATCTGATAGCTGCTGCAGCCACGGGGTCCCCCGAACGCAGGCCCAGGGCTCAGCCTGGGCGCGCGAGTGGAGGATGGGCGGAGCGGCAGCGAATGTGCCACCTGGACACACCTGTGCGGTTGATGCCCTCGCGCGCACGGGTGCAGGGACGTCTGAGAGCCGCGGGAGGGCGTCAGTGCCCAGTTTAGTTAGCATCAGCGGGCAGTAGAGGAAGGACCACCATGCCACCGTACCCCTGTGCTCCCAGACCTGTACATGTCTCGACCGGGTTCTTGGAGGTGGCAAAGTGCGCCGCCGGCAGAGGAGCAGAGGCAAAGGGGTCAGCGCAGATAGCCGCAACGCAGGGAGGAGCGGTGGGTATCGGGTGGAGGAGCAACGCATGGTCAGCCGGCCAGGAGCTCCGCAGCCCAGTGGGGGTCCAAGCACTGGGTGAGAGTCCTCCCTCATGTCATGAGATCAACGGCACCCGCACAGCGAGAGGGGGGCTGAGGAGAGGGAGAGCCGGTCGCGAGTCTCGACTAGTGTCAATGACGCCAGACGGCGGCAGCGACAGCGACGGGGCCCTGCGACATCTCATGCAAACTAGCGTCTCACCCTCTCACGCACTCGACAGCACCCTCACCCCCGCTCAGCATCGGATCGTATACTGACTCACCGCTCCTCGTCACTCTCCACCATTGTGCATAGAGGGGAAGGCATATAAAGGCAGTCGGCAGTGAGCTCTCTTCACCAACAACTCTCCATTCTCACCACCACCACCGAACAAGCTAGCACTCCAGCGCGCTCTTCACTGCAATAACACCTATTATTTCCTTCCTCCCCTCAACACCAGACAATCATGTCCTACTACTACTCCTCGACTCCCCAGACCACCTGGTAGTAAGTCGTCTGATTCTCAACCAGCCACCAAGACTGTCTGTTGCCACTCCCCGCTCCCAGCACGAGGCCGCTGCGACGCCTCGGTAAACCTCAGAGGTCCTCCTTATCTCCTCTCCGCATCTCCCATCTTCCCAACACTCGCCTGTTTCACATCAGTTTCTGGAACATTACTGACAGAGCAGCCGCGTTGACTCTGCCGGCGACGGCAAGTGCGGCGCCACCTCCACTGGCTCGTCTGGCACTTGCGGCGGGACTGCGGGCATGTCCGGAATGTGCTACTCTCGTGAGTGTTTCGTCTCTGTGATGTCTCGAGAGGAGGGTTGTCGCGGCGGAGTGACTCGTGCTCACAACATCCGCTGTTCGGCATGTGGTGAGGGTGGAGGACGCCGAGTGGACGCCGAATGTGGAGGTGGAGGTCATGACGATTGCCAGGCAAGCCGTCTGAGACAGCCCCCCAACTTCTGCCGTCCCCGGCAGCACCGCTGGGCGCGCTTCCTTGATAGGTCGCACATGGGGAGGCAGTCATGTGCATGTATGCGGGCGCGCAGCACGCATCACTCAACAGAGGGAGAAGCGACATGACCATGTGCGGCGAGGCGCCATGCTCTCCATGCCTGCCTCCACTCATCGGCTGGTGGCGGATTGGATTCGGCAGGGCCGAGCACTGGGGGTGCGCCTCGTCAGTCTTGGCAGTGGGTCCACGGTCCACTCGTCGCAGTTTCAAGACGACGTCCCGACTCGGCAAGTCGGAGAGGGTCCAGCACCTGTCGTCATGTCACGCCCCCAGCTCACAGACGTGTGACCGACGCCGCCGTCTCGGTGTCTATTGTTCACAGGCTGGTGCTGTGGTGCCCTCCCCGCCCCCAGACTGGCTGTCCAGCTCCGTTCGGGGGGTCAAACAGAGCTCGGATGTTAGGTGTCACTCCTCTGGACCGCGGACGCGCTGGCACCACCATCCCCGTCCGGTCCCCCGCCTCTCATTCCAGCCAGCCCCAGTCCGCGAAGCTAACGCCGCAGATGAGTCTGCCGCTCGCAGCGAGATTTCCAAAGCGACCGGCTCCTCGTACTCGTCCTACTCGTCGTCGTACTCGACCCCATCATACACCTCCTCGTCTTACGCGGCCCCCACCTACTCGTCGTACGGGGGCTACAGCTACAGCAGCTACGGCTACGGCCGCTAAGCCGAGATAGTCCCATGTCGCGTTCCTCGGCGATAGGGAGTCTTACTCCCTTCCGAGACCGAGCTCATGGCCATGCCAGAGACCAAGACATGGCTGCAACACCCAACACGCGCGCGCCTGATAAAGCCTGAAGAACAGCTTTGAGGCAGACTCAAAACGACCCCACCACCACCCCACCTGATGATCCCGAGACGACAGCCGGCCGGCCGGCCAGCCTTAGAAACACGAAAGATACCTGCCCTGCGTATACCCAGCCTCACCACCCAACCGCCACACCCAACCGCCCACACGGCCCAGACACGGCCCGCCGTCTCCTGCCCCGGATCGTTGTAGATAGAATCAGTTTGTATAGAGCATGTACCATGTGGCGAGCGACAGAAACCGCGCGACCGTCGCTTCACCAGCTGTGATGGAGCAAGCACCGACGCGTCAATGGGGCCCACGAGGCGGATGCCTAGAGAACTCTCATGGCCATAGTCCGTCCGCTACTACTACTTTCCAACCCCAGCAACTTGCCAACAGCGAGGACAACCGCATGGCGGGCACGCTCCGCAAGCAGTTGGCCAACCGCCGTGGTCTCACCCCCTCGCGTCTCATCGCGCCCGGCGCATCCGCCGGGTCCCGCACGCACCGCCGTGCCCAGCCCATCTTGACCACGCCGGAGGACGGGCATGCCCCGCGGCCCGACACTCGGCGACCCACCCACCGGGCACCCGGCACCCCTGATGCGCCGCGGCGCGGCGCGGACCGGCACACCAGCACCACCGCACCACACGCGAGGCGATCGCGCCCGGCGCTCGCTGCCCTATCCTTCCGCCGCCGCGGCCGAAACTGTGACAGGCCGTGGCCGAGGCATGACGAGCGCCAGCACCCCAGGAGAGCGCCACCGGCCACCGGCCACCGGCCACCGGTGCCCGGGCGCCTGCTGCCTTCTGCCTTCTGCCTTCTGCCTTGTGGCCGTTTCTTTCTTTGTCCAATCTGGGCCGTCGTGCCATTGTTTGTCTTGTTCTTGATACTTGTTCTCATTGTTTATTGTGCTCGGCTGCCACGGACCCTGGGCGTGCTTGTGCTTCTCTCCGTGTCGGAACCCTCTGGCCTCGCGGCGCCTGCTGAGCGTGCCATATCTTCAGTCCATGCTGCATGGCACAGCGCACCGCACCACACCGCGCTCCGGCTCGGGTTCCATACTAGGTAAATCACATATCGTCTACGGGGTACTCGCTAGGAAGGGACGGTACGGGCACCGCCTGCTGCGGGGTACGGGAGCGGGGGTCGGTAAGAGGACGGCGGCGGCGGTGGCGATCATGGGCGTAAACAAAACGTACAAGAGGCACACACGGGGGTAGTGTAGTGGGGGTGAGAGGGACGGGAATTCTTATAGGGTGGGGGTATGGATTTACGCTGGAGCAAGAAGGATGGGAGCGAGTGGAGGGAGACCTAGGCGGGAGAGAGAGAGAGAGACGGAGACGAGACGAGACGAGACGAGGCTGGAGCCGGGACCTGAAAACTACTGGTGACCAAATAAATGAGCTAAAGAAAGGCAATGACCAAGGAGAAACGGAGCCACCGATGCTGCTACATGCCGGCAATGATCTTCTCCCAGCTGGCCCAGTCGGCCTCGCGGAGGACATAGTCGACGTTGATGCCCATGCCGCGCCACGACTCGAGCCAGGTGGTGACGGCGCTGACGGGCGACGAGGACGAGGACGAGGACGCGGCCGGGGGCGGGGAGCGCTCGCGGGAGGGCGAGGCGCTCTCGCGGTGGGCGTCGCCGTTTGTCGAGCCGTTGACCTTTGCGGGGTTGGGCGAGGCCTCGCCGAGGGACGGGGCGCGGGGGCCCGCGTCGACCTTGGCGGTGACCTCGCGGAGGACACGGACGGCAGCGTGGGCGTAGCCGGCACCGTCGGACGCGACGCCGAGGCTGTCCAGCAGCTCGAGGCCGTCGGCAACGCCGGCGCGCATGGCGAGGTACTCGGACGACATTGTGATCGAGCCACCGCTGCCGGCGCCGGCGACGGCGCGCTCGACGTACATGATGAGGGCCAGAGTGGCGGCGGCCTCAAACACGGATGCGGGGTTGAACAAGCGCGGCGAGAGCTTGGGGTCGAGCATCTTTGCCGACTTTTGACACCTGATCGAGGCGAGGCAGACCTGTGCAATCACGGCACGCACGCCAGGAGTGCCCGAGGGCTGGAGGTATGTGGCGAGGTGGCTGCGGTGGATGCCCAGGCGGTAGCCGAGGAGGGTCGAGTGGAGGCGGACGCGGTGGGGGGGCAGGTATGTGTGCTGCGAGTCGAATCGTGTGTCTGTCAGCGGGAAGAGGCGGAAGTATGGGGGAAGGGCCTCCTGGAACGCGTCGAGCGAGGCATCAAAGCGGAGGACGAGGTCGTGACGGGTGTGCGAGGGGCCGTCGCAGGCAAACGCGTCGAGCACCGGGGTGAGCCTCCGCGCAAGGTGGGTGTGGATGAAGAGGGCAGTGCACGATGTCGGGCCGGCCTCGGTCGAGTGGGGCGGGAGGACGCGCGCCTCGGGGGGAATCTTGTAGAGCTCGGTTTCGGATATCGGCGAGGGCATGTGGACCCCGACGTGAGCGTCGTTGATAGTGTACGGGAAGGCCGTGTCAAACGCAAACTGGCGGTCTGCAATGAACAGAGCCCAGAATACGCGGCGGCGGAGCTCGCGCTCGCCTTGGGGGATGCCCTCCCACTCCTTGCCCATTCCGAGTGCCTGTGCGGTCTTGATGGCCTGAGCGAGCCACGCGCCCGCAAGGACGACCTTGTCCTTGCGGAAGCCAATGGTGGCGTAGCGGAAGAGCATAAACTTGTGGACCACGTACATGACCGAGGGGGCGTCACGCTGCTCGGCGATCTGAGCGGCGAGAAGGGCGAGCTCAAAGTAGCGCTGGTCCAGCGGTGTGGGGTCGGCCGATGAGCTGGGCTGGTTGGAAATGACGCGGCTGGCCGAGCGGGGCGCGTTGGATGAGGCCGACGAGCCGGAAGCGAGAAGCAGCTTGCCAGTCTCCTCGGGGAGGACGCGGAGGGCGACGGCAAGGAATGCAAACGCGTTGGCGAGTGTGGTGGCGTCACCCTCGCGGAGACGGCCATTGTTGCGGCGCTCCATGAGCTGGTTAAAGTCTTCGGTGAACTGGGGCTGGAGGAGCGAGATGCCCTCTGTGAGGAAGGGGTCCTGGAAGAAAGTGTTGAAGAGAATGGTCTGGGTCTCGGACGACGGGAGCGACTGCATGAGGGTGATCAGAGGCAGGCTGTACGTGTCGTGGCGCGCAGCGGCGGCGACACCACCGTGCGAGCTCGCGGGGGTCGGGGGAAGGGCCGACGCCGGGAGCGAAGCACGAGCCGTGGGACGCGGGCGCGGGGCAAACGAGGCGCGGTGGGAGATGGGAATGTCGGTGGGCTGGGACTTTGACTTTTTCTTCTTTGGCGGCGCCGAGGCGAGTTCAAGGAGCTCGCCCGAGAGCTCGTCGTCGACTGATGCGTCGCGCTTTTTGCCACGAGCCGAAGACGCGCCCTCGTCGCCACTCTCCATCAGCTCGTCAACCTCCTCATCCTTGGGGTCGCCTAGCATATCGGCAAGGTCGTTGTCGACGCCGCGGGCCGCGCCGGCCGCGCTGGCGCTCTTGCTCCGGACATTGTCTCCCTCACCCTCGTCGCTGCTCGATCCGTAGCCGTTGACAATACGGTCACGGTCGAGGCGGCGCTTGCGCTCTGCGCTGCCGCCAGTGGCGGATGCGGGACGGCTGTTTCCGTTGGCGAGGGGCTTTGAGCGCTGAACCGAGGACGACGACATCCAGGCCGGGGAGCCGCCGTTGCTGTTACCAAGCGAGGGGCGCGGTGCCGGCGCGCGGACATCAGAGTCGCCCTTGCCGGGGGTGTTGGTCGACGCGGCGGCCGCCCGACGGGCGTGGGGGTTGTTTGCCTCGGTTTCCTCCGAGTAGTGGCAGGGGTGGCCCTTACGAAGGCACGAAGAGCACGAGGGACGGACCTGGTCGCACTGGGGTGTTAGCGGGGTAAAGGGGACGGAGACTTGCCTTGATCTTGCGGTGGTGGCATAGGTCGCAGGAGCTCTTGCGGCTCTTGGACCCGCCGCCCGAGGGCTTGGGGCTGGGGACGACTGCCGGAGAGGCTGTGACGGCGACGGGTGCGGGGAGGGGAGCGGGGGGAGCGGGACGGGGTGCGGCAACGGGAGGGGCGGGATCGTCATCTCCGAGCTCGTCGAGCTCGTCCTCCTCGGTCTGGGGCAGCTCTGGCTTTACGGTGGCTGCGCTGTTGGGAGCGGGGGGCGAAGCCGACGATGCCGATCCGGCGGCGCTGTGGGCGCCTCCTATGCTGTTTGCGGCGGCGCTTGTCGGGGTGATGTGCCGGGCGTGCTGCAGGGGGGAAGGGGAGGGCTGCGAGTTGTGCTGGGGCGGCTGCTGGGGGGACTGGGACTGGGGCGAGGGCTGCTTTGCGGGGTGCTGGGGCTGGAGCTGGTCGCGCTCGCGCGAGCGCTCACGCTCGCGGTCAAGGTCGCGGTCACGGTCGGCGGAGCGGGGGGGAGAGACGGCCGGGGCATCGCTGCGGATGACTAGGCTGGGCACCGACAATGCTGGTGAGGCGGACATTGTGGGCGCGGTGGTGTGGTGGTGGTGGGTGATGGATGGATGCTGGGGGGTAGCTTTGGTGTTGGGTGATGGCGATGGGAGCGGCGGATGCGCCAGAGCCGCGGAGGTGGTGATGGTGGTGGTGGTGGTGGGCGGGA